>CALNHX010002825.1:0-166731 GCA_940337035.1 Agriotes lineatus
TTTAAATTCATATTTTAGGCTTGCTCGCTTGCTTATTATTGCGCGTTATTTTACTGTCATTTTGGACAGTACCTACTTGACAATTACTTTTTAAATGTCATTAATTTCTACATTCAATTACTCAATCACTTTTGAGTAATTAAATTGCTCTAAAATATTTAAATTACTTTACAAGTAATTGAATTACCTTCTGGTAACCAAATTACTGACTTCGAGTGGCTATTAAATCTCCAAAACCAAAAATAAGATAAGGCCTTATTAAGTTACACATTACGCAAATGGCAATGAAGCATTCCTGCAGTGATATAAGTATAATTTATGATTTTCTGTGACTAGTTTTGTGCACGAGCAAGGAGATAATTGGTGCAGGTGAGTATGTTTGTAGATGAGATATGCATGTGTTATATCTTGTGTAGTGTAGGCTGTACAGGATGTAGTATTGCAGCTTGCTAGCAATTATTGTGTAAGAAGTGCAAAATATGGCACATACATTCCAGAGTAAAGTACAGACAAAACATAATAAAAAAATCCATAACAATTGACAACTACCTTCATTCGACGATAGTGGTCTATAATTTCAATTTGATTGTTTAAACGTAGTACTAGCACAGGTATATCTATATACTACTAAATACGTATATACGACAAACATTTGTAGAGAAGCAATTGAAAAAGTAATTTATATTGTGCATTTACAATTACCAAGTAATTCATAATTAAATTACTAATTCATTTGTGTAATTTAAAATGGGGTAATTCAATTACTTATCTGGGCAGTAATTAGTAATTTGTAATTAATTTTCCCAGATCTGGGCTACTCTCCCTAAATTATACAATATCAAACTTTTATTTAAATAGGCCCTTTTCTCGTAACGTACTAGACTTTTTGTTTTTTTTTCGAGTTTCCCACACGAAAACATTGGCACTTTATTGCAATTTGCAAGATTTAGGATTTAAGTCCTTCTTTTCCAGTACCCCCCCCCCCCCCCCAATAGTCATTACATTAGATTTCTTAAATTACTTACCACGGGGTATTGCACGCTTGCGTTAAAGTCATGTAGCGAACTCCAAGATCGTAATACATTCGCAAAACTCCCAAACGAGAATCAATCGAATGTCCCCCTTCCACTCCTATTAAACTAGAAATTTTATCGTTCTGGGAGGCTGTCATTATATCTGAAAGCGTATGCATGATTTTGATAAAAATGATCCATTATAGGAATTCTATATACCTGCAGTAGACGTAGCGAATTGAAAGTGGTCTGGATATTTATTTACCAATCTTTTAATGACGTCGATCTGTTCTAAAGTTTTGGCTACAGCATCTTTGTATTGGGTAGCACAAGATACGTATGCGACCCAAAACTAAACGAAGATAAATATTTTGTGACATTTAATAGTACTAAATCTAAATGTTGAAAACTACCTGCGCTCCCACTTTTCCTTTCCTCAAACGCGTTATGTCTGTAGAGCAAGCGAGACAGTTTTTCTTGCCGAAAATTGGATCGCTCGATAAATCCTTGTCGAATTCGAAATTGGTTAGGTCGTTCTGAAGCAGGCGATATATATTATGAGCTACATCATTATGCCTACAACAAAATTTATAATTCACAGTAGCATTGAATAATCTTAGCCTAACGAGGAAAGGTATGAAATAAATTATGCTTATTTTTTTTTAAATCTCTTTTCAGATAGTTCTTGACTTTTTCACGATACTTTCACGTCGCGTCGTCGATGCTTCCTTTAAAGAATAACCAAGAATTTCCAGAAAATATTTGTCATGTGTCACATATGTAAGAATAAAATGAAAATAACGTACAATATTTTTGCTAAGTAAACATCAACACGTTTATAAAATAAATGTACAGTCGTGTTCAAAAATGTGTTGTACAGAGATAGTTGTAAGTTTATTGGTGGTTGTGTTATTATTCAACAAAGGTTCACATTGTATCATTAACTAGAAAGACCTAGATGTATTTTATCAAAATATTTGTATAAACAACACTTTTTGTAACTGTATGTACTTATTAATTTATATTCACAAAGCACAAATGCTATACAACACTTTAATGAACACGACTGTCCGTATTTGAACGAATTTTGCAAAAAAAAACGTAATTTTCCGTTTGGTTCAATCTATTTCATACTCGTCAACTTTAATGTGCAGCTTACCTTGCATGTGTGTTATTTGTTATACTAAATATAATACAATACACTTACCCATCAATTAGAGGAAGTTCATCTAAGATATGAGCTTTGAGTGCTGATATTATTATAAACACAAACAAAGCTCGTAATACGTCTAGAAATGAAAGAAGAAAATGAGTTTTGTGATATATTTATAATTAAATAAATTTAACAAACAAATTATTCACAAATATATTTTCTTTCAGTTAAAAATGCAGAAATTGACTTTCAATACTATACATCCTCAAGTAACAAAAACTTACAGGTATGTCAACTAATATTTTTAGTCAATTATAAACACTATTGAGTTGTTAATAAAGACATATTTCGATTTTACTCTAATTAAAACAATTTAAAATTATAATACATACTGTACGCATAATGAGTCACCAACATTATATCGACAGTAGCTAAAGTAGCATCTATCTACTTATTTGTTCAAAACTGAAGGACGAGCTTCACCGCTGCAAAATATAACTGGCTCAACGCCACACAGGAATACTCTAATTAACTAGTTTGTTGATATTTAATCTCTGTTATAGTCGCTTTGGTGTGAGATGATCTAACGCCAGCATCGAAAGGGCTGGCATGTTAATGTTTAATGAATTAACATGGTTACCTAAATAATAATTACAGTGCGTTAGAATATTATGCGCTAGATAACAGTAACCTACAATTTAGTTTTTTGTAGTTTGCAAATTTATTTATTATGCAATGACAGATGCATAAAATGAAACAGCTTTTATGCAATTTTCAAATAACAATTATTTATATTTATAAATATGAAAACCGAAAATACTAATGCCGGAAGGCTATATCAGTAATTAGGCCAGTCAAATTGTCGAAAATACCTCGGTTTTTTTTTGACAAAAATACTACCTGAAAAGTGAGCATGTAGTTTTATAGAGCAAATCACGTAGAATTGAATTAACTAAAAAGTAACAGCTGAATCAGTGGGAAGTGATTCAAAATTGCGGTCAAAGTGTTGAAAAAACGGTTTTTTGCATATAAAAGAGCAAAACAGTGATGATTTTTTCCAAACAAAAATAGTATTATGTAGTTTAAAAAATCAAATAAATTAAGCTGTCGATGGTCGAAATCGATTCATTAGAAAAAAAGTTATCCCTAAAAAACCGCTAAAAATGACCGATTTTTCAATTGTTCTTAACTTTAAAAAAAACCTATATAACGTTGAAATTTTCAGAAAGCATAGTACTCGATGAGCAGAAAACGCACTATTTTAAAATTTGCAAAAATGTTGATTACTTTTTGCATAAATAATTTTTTTCGAAAAAAATACGTTTTCTCATAAATGTATTTACTCAGCTTGCAGAAGTCATACAGCAATCAGCATAGGCTTATTTTGTTCCTTAAGAGTTATGCTACTACACACAATTTTTTTTGCACTTGAAAATATGTGCAAATTTAATTTGAAAAGTGATCCTTTTTTAGGGGCACAGATTGTTGAATATTTTTGTCAATTTTAATTGTACCGAAATTGCATAAGCACCGTTCGATAGCTGCCAATTTTCTCCGAAATTAAAAGAAGATTACAGTACGACCCATAAAAGCCGAATAATTTTTCTTTTTTAAATTACTGCACATTCATTTATTAATATTAGCGGCTGAAATTTGCACACACTTTAGCTGAAGACCTCTAGTGTAATATAAAAATGATTTCGCAATTATTGACCGTGTATTATTTATTGTGAAGCGGTTTACATTTTAGGCGTCGCAAAACGCATATTCCGTTCAGTGCGAGTAAACGCCGAGTGGAGCGGCCTACTCCGAGTTTCTCCCTACAACGCTTAACGCTACGCGCCACGCCACCGCTCTGAACGAAAATGCATTTTGCGACGTCTAATGTAAACCGGTTCGCAATAAATAATACACGGTCAATAATTGCGAAATAATTTTTATATTACACTAGAAGTCTTCAGCTAAAGTGTGTGCAAATTTCAACCGCTAATATTAATAACTGAATGTGCAGCAATTTAAAAAAGAAAAAAAATTCGGCTTCTATGGGTCGTACTGTAATCTTTTTTTAATTTCGGAGAAAATTGGCAGCTATCGAATGGTGCTTATGTAATTACGGTACAATTAAAATTGACAAAAATATTCAACATTTTGTGAGCTTCAAAAAAAGATCATTTTCAAATTAAATTTGCACATATTTGGCAGTGCAAAAAAAATGTGCTCATATTGTGTGTAGTAGTATAACTCTTAAGGAACAAAATAAGCCTATGCTGATTACTATACGACTTCTGCAAGCTGAGTAAATCAATTTCTGCGAAAACGTATTTTTTTCGAAAAAAATTATTTATGCAAAAACTAATCAACATTTTTGCAAATTTTAAAATCGCGCGTTTTCTGCTCATCGAGTACTATGGTTTCTGAAAATTTCAACGTTATATATATTTTTGTTTAAAAGTTAAGAACAATAGAAGAATCGGTCATTTTTAGCGGTTTTTTAGCGATAACATTTTTGCTAATGAATCGGTTTTGACCGTCGACAGCTTAATTTATTTGTTTTTTTAAACTACATAAGCCTATTTTTTTTTGGAAAAAATTCTTCGCTCTTTTGCTCTTTTATATGCAAAAAACCGTTTTTTTATTACTTCGACGGAAATTTTGAATCACTTCTCCACTGATTCAGCTGTTACTTTTTAGTTCATTCAATTCTACGTGATTTGTTCTATAAAACTACATGCTCACTTTTCAGGTAGTATTTTTGTCAAGTAAATATCTAATTTGACTGGCCTAAATATGGTTTATATAAACACTGCGGGTCAGGCTGTAACTTATTGCAATTTAAAAGTCAAAATTAGATGTAGTGATATGTGTACTAAAGATATTATTAGTATCCTCAGATTTGAAACTACGCAAAACCTTGAAATTTACATTTTCTCGAAAAAGCGCGTTTTTAGATTTAAATATTTCTGTTTATGGAAACAATTCTGGATGACTGGGTATGTGCACATAAACTACAGACCAAGCCTAACAGCGTTAGCCAAATTTTATATTTAAGGGAAAAGTGCGGTTTCGGGGGTTTGCCACTTCTCCAAAAAAAAATGTGATTTTGTAAGTGCGTCATCCTAAAATGGAGTGTAGGGTTCACCACTAGCTTAAAAATTAGAACAATGGAAATTTATGCTAATTTAATCTGAATTTGTTATTAACGAATTAATACACATTTTTAACCTACTTCTGTCATAAGCTAGGAATTTACGAATAGAAACCAAAAACTAAAATCACAATTTGTTTTTGTACATTTTTTTAATCATTTTGCTAATTGCAACTTTTTCAAAAACTTGCCAAACGCGTTGTGTTTAATTTATTGGTTTAAAGTATAGGCCGTAACATTTGATTTCATTTTATATAAATTGTATTATTCAAATTTTGATGTGACATTTGTTCTAGTTTCAGTTATTAAAATAAAAATATATAGTTTCATACAACTACTTAATTTCAATTTATTTATAGAATTTGACAGTTTTTCTAGTCAGAATTACATATTTTACAGCTCAATTAACAATTTAAAAAATTAGTTTTATATGAATTTTAAATATAATTTTGAAATTTTATAATTTTTAAAAGAAACTAACCTACCTATTTTTCTTTTAATTTTACAAGGCAACGCCCTGTATCAATAGTTCTAACTTATAAGTTATAAATGATAAATGTATTTGAAGGCTCTTAATTTTTAACACTAACTAAACAAAAAATTATAATTAATGACTCACCTACATTCCGGCGATGTTTAAATCCAAATATAGCAATGAAAAAAACATTATACACACAGCCTTCTGTACACACAAAAAATACTAAAATAAAGTAATTGCTTTACAACACGGCGGTCGAGAAATAGACAAAAAAGCAAAACAAACTCATTTTAGAGACATTCAACTGGAACATCACCTATCTCACATCAATACACATTAAAAATGTAATAAAAATGTAAAGTTTGAACAAAATCGTTAAAACCGTTTTTAAAAAAAATCGAAAAAAAACTGAAAATTACAAGAGTAAACACCATACTTCCGGTTATGCGATTTTCTTCAAAAGCTTGCTGTCGCATTTAGATAGTACCAAAACTTATATATATGAGGTTTCAACATCATACATCTTTTTGTTTTTGAGATATTCTGTTCACAGACAGACACACACCAATGAACAAAAACATGTTTTTTGGGTTCAGGGGACTCTAAAACGTGAAGATCTGTTGAAAACTCAATTTCGAATTTTTGGGGTAAATCCAATACTTCCTTTATCGTAAAAGGTACCAAAACAAGTTATTAAGACACACGCTACCCTATAATTTTGGTAACCGCACAAGCATTGGCCGCATACTGGATATTTTATAACCTAACTAGCTGGCCCGGCAAACGTTGTTCTGCCCAAAAATAATTTGTCTCTGAAACCCCGTTTCACCACTATAGAGTTTTAATTTTATGTCATGTCCATCGTCTTGGAGTAAATGCCATTTTCGCAATCAACGTCCCAAAAAACCTCAATAACGACACCCATATCGATTGTTTAGGCTTATTTACCCCATTTCACCCCATTTTGGGGTAATATGTTCTGATATGCGAGATATCTTAAAAATATTTAAAAAGAGAAATTTGTCAAAAAAAAATTAAAAAAATTCCTAGAACCATCCAGGGACCCACCCAAATACACACAAAAAATTTCATCAAAATCGGTCCAGCCGTTTAGAAGGAGTTCAGTGACATACACACGTACAGAAGAATTATATACCGGGTGTCCATTCTCAAAGTCGAACATAGGCAATTAACATTAGTGCATTCACTCGTTCTTCATTGAAATAATAAATTTTTCTGTAGATAATTTTAACAGACGTTGACAGAAAATACCTGATTTACGCCAACTAATTACCATTTGTTTTGACAAATGCTATTGAACTTGAAAAGCAAGGCATGGCATATTTAAAAATGCCCAAGCTTTAAATTAGTATTTTAAAATAAAAATCGCATCTTGAATATTATTATTGGTACCATTTGATGCGGAATAATTTTATCTTTCCATTGATACCATTACATTTCCTGTAGGTTGAATTGGCGAGCAGGAATCGACAAAAACGTTCAATACAATGTTAATTGCTTATGTTCGACTTTGAGAACGGACACCCGGTATATAAAGATATGGCTCAAAAGCCGGCCAAGTATGGATTGAAAATTTACGCCTTCTGTGACTCACAAACGTTTTATACGTATAATATGCAGGTGTATTGTGGAGCTCAACCACATGGGCCTTACGTCATCTCTAATAGACCCTACGATATCAAAATATTGATGGGTGGTGGGAGGGGGGGGGGGTGAAATTTTGGGGTTATATGTTATGATATGCGAGAAATCTTTAAAATATTTAAAAAGAGAAATTTGTCAAAAAAAATTTTAAAAAATTCCTAGAACCCGATTGCAGCGCCACCTACCGGATCCAATTGTGAATCTAAACCATCCAGGGACCCACTCAAATACACACAAAAAATTTCATCAAAATCGGTCCAGCCGTTTAGAAGGAGTTCAGTGACATACACACGTACAGAAGAATTATATATATAAAGATAAATCATAAATCCGTAACCATAACAAATAAAAAAATGTGTACGCATACATAGTTTTTTACGGAGATTCGATTTTTATAAACAAATTCCAAAGTAACCCCCCCCCCTCTCAAAACAGAGAGAGGGGCAAATGTCAAACATATTTTTAAATATGTCCCCCCATCTCACTAGCACCTCACCAAAAATTCATCAAAATATTTGAAGCAGTTTTCAAGATATCGCCTTGTAACACTTTAAAAAACTCACCTAGTATACTAGCCTTGGTCCAGAAATTGTCTCGAGGTGTAGCAAATTTTGCCAGCTAGTTCTTCAGCAGGATTGGAGTGGATTAGAGACCTTGTATATGTAACTATATACAGGGAGTCTAGGGTGAATTGTCCGGAAGCGCCACTGGTTCGAGACGGTCCAAACCAGAAAACCTATAGATTTCAGTGTAAATCCCTAAACCACATAGATGTTTCATAAAAACAATAAATAAAGGAAAATTCCAGTATTCAAGGGTGCAAAAACGAATCTGAGATATTCTGTAGATTCTTAAGCTAGTCGTAGAATTATTAGTTTAACTTAGGTAGTTTTAAATATTGTAAAAAGCTAACATGGTTATTTTAATAAATGGAGTGCGAAAACCGGACAGATCGTGCCCGGTTATAGGACAAATACGTCAAATTGACATCAAGGTACCCAGTTTCCCTAGACTTCAGTCTTTAGACTGAGCCATGTTTCGATCCCTAAAAAGTGCCTGTGATGCAGAGTTACTGAAGTGACAGTAGGAACATCCAGGATTAAAAGTTCCGAAAAAAATGTTCTCACAATTAATAGAACAAGTATGATCTGAGCCCAGTTTCGAAATAGTAAAAAGTGGATTTAAAAGGCAGAAATCTTACCTTACAATAACGTCATTGCAGACGAAAACTACGGTATAACTTTTCTTGAGAAGTGGAGAAAAGCCTAAAAACAAAAACTTCCCGAAAAAAACCAATCGAATAAGTTCTTTCTGTATAAGCTCACCCTGAACAGTAGCCACCTTAAGTCCTTGCCATTATGAAACTCACAGGCAAGTGTCAGGTGCCCAGCTGAGCCCTCGGCCTTCTACAAGTAAAGAAGAGGAAGAAAGCAATATTTCATTTGAAGAACTTTTATTCTTCTTGGTTTTCAACTGCATACTCTTCGGGAAAGAGTGTTTGCGATCATGACTCGGGATACTGCGATTCTAAACAGTTGTGATGATGTTGGCTTGTACCAATCTCTTAAATTTCTTAGCCAGGATATGCGTCTGCGACCTGGTGGACGACGGCCGTTGATCTTTCCTTGTAATGCCAGTTGCAATAGCCGATATTTGGTGTTCCTCGTAATGTGACCGAGACATTGCATTTTAGCTCTTTTCTCAATGAATTCTGTTTCTTTTTGCATTCTTTCCAATATTTCCTTGTTGCTAACTCTGTGAATCCAGGGAACACGAAGCATTCTTCTGTATGTTCACATTTCAAATGCCTCTATTCTTTTAAGTGCCTGTTTTGTTAGGGCCCACGTTTCAATGCCATAAAACGGTACAGAGTACACATAGCAGCGTAGGAACCTAATTCGTATCCAAGAACACTATACTAAGGACACGCAACTCCCGTTTCGAAGCGGACCGCTAAAAGCTGACAAGTAAGGCGGCCGTGGTGTACAATTATTCATTCACAAAACTCGTGAACTGTCAATGTCAAACATTTGCTGAGTGTAACTGGAAATTCGGACCATGTTTTAACAATTAATAACACACTTGAAATACACTCCATTGGATTAACAACCGTAAACTGACTTTTAACCGCGATTACAGGTTAATTTAGCTCGCTTCCAACTCTCGAACTGCAGTACACGCTGTCGACAGCGCCGCGACGGCTATCCCCGACATAAGGACCGCTTTTATATACAGCCGTCATAGGAAGTTGCATCTCCTTAGTATAGTCTTCTTGTTCGTATCTTTAGATGGATCTCGTGGGAGCATAGTGTTGTTTTCATTCTCTTAAATGCTGAACGGGTCATTTCTATTCTTACCTTAATTTCATGCAGGCAATGACATTGATCGTTTAACCATGTTCCTAGGTAACGATAATGTGACACGTTTTCAATTATTTTATTGTTATGCTGCAGTATTATTTGCGTTGCTTGAGGATTTCTGCTGTTCACCATTGATTTTGTTTTTTTCACGTTTATAGGGAGGCCGAAATCTTGACTAATACCGTATCATCGACATATCTTATTGAAGTTATACGTTCTCCATTTAATAGTAATCCAGCATCAGAAGCAGAATATCCATTTCTTGAGTACTATGTTCATCAACTCTTACACCTGCTTTTTGGTGCCACTATAGATTAATTATAAAGCGAATGTCAGCTTCATCTAGTTGTGTCTCAGTCGATATCTCAAGAAGTTTGTTATGTCTGACTTTGTCAAAGTTTTTTCGTAGTCAATAAAGGGCAGATATGCATCTTTATTTACGTCTCGGCATCTTTCTAATAAAATTCGCATAAACAATAAAGGTTCTCGTGTACCCAATCCATCTCGGAAACCAAACTAATGTTCAGCAAGTCGCTCTTCGTACTTTTTGTAAATCCTAGGATGTATGATTTTTAAGAACATTTGGAGAATATGGCTCATCAAACTTATTGTACGAAAATCTTTGCACTGCTTTGGTTTACTAATTTTCGGTAAAGTTACGAACACAGAGTATAACCAATCTTTTGAAATTGTGCCGCTTTTATATATACAGTTGGAAAGATCCACTAAAACGGATATATTTTCGTCATTTATCGGTATTGTAATTTCAGTAGGTACTTCATCTGGTTCTTAAGCTTTTCCTGTTTGTGATGATTTTAGTACTTGTATCATTTCATCTTTTGTTATATCTAAAATGTTGTTGTTTACATTTATATTTGGTTTATCTCCTCTGTCATCTTTAAAAAGGTTGCATATGTAACTTTTCAATTATCTAATTTATCCTCGATTGTTATAAGAATTTCTCCATTTGAGTTTGTTGATATGCTATCTTGATTATTATATGTTCTTCCACTTAGTTCACGGACTTGCTTATGCAAATTACGTACATCATGTAATTTGTCTAGGCGTTCACTGTTTTTAGATTTTTCTTTCAACCATTTATCCCTTGCTTTTCTTATTTATTTCTTAATTTCTTTGTGTAAAGCCCAATATGCAAAAATGTTATTTCATAATTTCGTTAATCTTCGTCTTTCCATCATTTCGAGTATAGCGTTTGTCACCCAAGCTTTTCTTTTTCGCCTCTTTTCTGGTTTAAGCATCTCATCACAAGTATTACTTTAAATAAATCCAACAGCTGCCCACTTCTTTTCTATGTTTTCAATACATTTGTATTCGTTTTTTAAACGTTTGTTAATAAATGTTTCTGCTACTCATTTGCGCACGTCATTATTTCTGAGTTTATCAAAGTCAAATATCTTTGTAAAACGTGTTCGTGCCTTTCTTAGTGCAATTTTAATATTGGCAACTACGGGATTGTGATCGGATGCCACGTCTGCTCCAGGATACGTTTTTACCGCTTTAACAACATTTCCAAATCGTCTGTTTACTATAATGTAATCTATCTAGTTGCGTATTATATGATCTGAATTCTCTATGGGGGATCGCCAAGTATATAAGCGACGATTTTGAAGTTTAAACTATGTATTCATTATGGTCAGGTCATGTTCTTGGCAAAACTGAATTATACGTTCGCCTCTGATGTTTCGAGTACCCTGTCCAAAATCCCCCACAATATTCTGACAGCGTTGCTTACCGACTTTGGCGTTAAAGTTAAAATTATGTTTACAGCGGGTTTGTATGTTAGCTTTAAAACTTGATCTAAATTATGATAAAACTTCTCTACATCTTCTTCGTCGCTTTCTGCAGTTGGTGCACATACCTAGATAATGTTAATTTTAACTCTTGAAGATCTTAGTTGGAGCATTATAATTCCGTTTGAAAGAAGAAGATAGCTTCCTACATATTGTTTAAATTTTGAAGAAACCAGTATTGCAACACCATGTTGGTTTCTTGTATTGCTATCTCCCAAATAATATATTATTTCGCCTTTTTCAATAGTCACTTGTCCATTATTAGGCCAACAAATTTCACTTAACCCAAGTAAATCAATTTTTAGTCGTCTCATTTCTTTTATGGTGTTTTCCCATTTCAAATAAACTTTTTACATTCCAAGTCGCGATTCTAGCAGGCCGGGAGACTTTTAGCACCTTGTGGACATTTAAGCCGTGCCCAGCACTCAAGGCCTTTTAAATTTGATTCCATGCCATGATTGAAGAAGACGGAGAAAGCAATAATTCATTTGAAACACTTTTATTAAAAACCATAAATAAGGGCACCAGTGAAAACCAACTTATTGGAAAACCAAAAAGGAAGGTGTGCAGTAGCGTAGAAGTTATTACCAGCGAAGATGTGTTGCAGCGCCTTGAAAAATTAGATGGAATTAAAAAGAAGAGCAAGAAGAAGAAGAATGCTCTTGTGGTCCAAACAATAACCTCTGATGAAGATGAACATGAGGTGCTGACAGAAAGTGAAGAGGAAGTAAACATGAACTTTTTTGAAGAACTTGAAGAAGTAGAGCAAGATTTAGAAAATATGACCAAAAAGGATCTGTTCAATATCGAACATAGTTTCAATATTAACAATGAGGTACCAAGGCACAGACGATGCGATCGGTGTAGATGCACGGGGGAAATAGGTTGAAGACTCCGGATGTGTCTTGTTTTACAAACCTCAAGGAGAACATGAAACAATTTTTTGGCTTCGCCTAATTGTTTCGCCAGTTATCCAATTATTTCAGGCCTAATCTGTATATTTTTATTTGAATTATAAATCCTTTGCATTTCAACTTCGTAAATTTTCAAAAGCAGCTTATTTTGTACCTCTATCAAGTTCCTTTCGTTTGCGCGATGCCCTCTCGACCCGCGCTATATCTTATCAGAGTGCAAGCTTTCTTTGGGGCACGAAATTTTCGTCCGAGGCATTTGCTGTCTTAACCTAAGCCCGCCGTCATCGGCGCGGCTAAGGCTTGATTTTAATTAAGTCAAATTACGTGCGTTCAACCAATTTCTATGAGCATTGTGTTTCCTAAGGGCTGATTATGATTAGGTACGATGGCGTTTTTTTGTTTTGTTATTCGCATAGTAATTACATTTTTTCTTAGCTCTTAATTACCAATTTCATCCACGAACTCATCTCGGAAACTATGGCTAGTTTAATCGCATTTTCGACACTTGCTGGCGTTCTTCGTTTTTGGCTGCAAGGTGTGGATGCTGCCGCTGTAATCACCGGGCATCCACGGCGACCTCGTCCATTATATGCAGTTCACGACCACTTTATGTTGAACTGAAGGGTGTCGGTGTAGCAACCCCTAGCCGGCGTTTGCCTGTTAGCCGTTTATGAGCGTTGGAGAAGCGAGGTTAGTTTGTGCTTTATCGTATCTTTAATACCTGTATTTTACATTTATACATTTTAAACCCATAGTTGTTTGGAATTTGGATTCACGCGTTCTGCAGTTATTGATATGTAATGTTCAATTTCATACATGCTCTTGTTTTTTACATTTGAATTTTTATGCTTATAGTTAATTATGCTCAGTATTTAAAGTTGCTATTTTGATGTATTTCGACTCTCTGTAAAAGGTACAGTCACGCTTTTTTATTTTCAATAACCTAACAGAAGGTTTTATTAAATGACTGTGATAAGCTTATCCCACGAATGTTTGTTGTTAAAGTTATTAAAATAACCCGAAAGGGGTTTTTAATTTTATGCGTGTCGCAACCTTCAGTTAACGTACACAACTTTGTTATCACGTTATTTGCATTTTAATCGTTCTGATTATTTACTACTGACACTTCAAGACTTTTTATTGCTTATTAATTAAACGCTAGTTACTTGCAGTTTATTTCCTCTGATTATTTGAAATCTTTTGATTTCTGGCGCCCATTTCCTTTCCTTTTTTTAAAGACATTCCAGGGCACACAGCTGATGATTTGAACCTACGATCCAAGGCCGCCGAAATTTGAGTTAGCTAGGGCCATCGCGGTTAGTAAAGAGTTTTCAGAGCTGCCGTGGTGTATAAACTGTAGGGGGGTTGATCTGCGATTTTTACTACCATCGATCAATTTTATTAATTAATCGCAGGTCGGCTTCTTTATTGTTTCAAACATTATGAATACCCACAACTAACAACAGACAACTTTGCTTTAATTATTATGAATTAGGGTCAAGCGGGAATATTAGAAAATATGGCAGTGACTGTATCTGCATTGACGAGACTCATGGATTAAATGCTTATCAGCTCAATCTCACTACAGTTCTTGTATTAGATGCATTTCCCTTGTTGCTTCCTTATTTGTAATCGCTCAGATGAAGAAATGATGTACACCTTTTTCATATGTATAAGAAACAAATTGGGTAGACCACTGCAACCAAAGGTTTTCACGTCTGACATGGCTCAAGATATTTACAACGCATGTGTACGTCAATGGATATGCCTCTATATAGGTAGGTGTATTACGCTTGTAACCCACGAAATAAATAAATACCTATGTATTTCCACAGGCTATATTGCACATGAGATACCGACAAAGCCAGGCGTAATAATTTAAGTAAAGTTAATTCTAAAGAAAAACAAGCATGTAAACATAAAATCAAAAAGATTGATATTGTAGGGTTTTTTACATGTAGTCATATAAAACAGCTTCTGGAATTACTTCATGAGACAGACAATTACGCATTTACTGCAATGAAACACAAATTCTTCACCAACCTATTGAATGATACAGATACTGCCGAGTTTGACCACTATTTTCAAGAACACTACGAAAAAAATGTGGAAGCGTGGGCCTATTGCTATCGTATAAATTCTGGAATTAACACTAACATTCACCGAAGTATCAAATATATTTATTTAAACGGGAAATTGAACAAACGGCTCGATAAAGCTGTACACGTATTAATGAAATTTGTACGGGACAAGCGTTTTAGTCGCCTGATAGTGTTTAATAAAAAGAAAATTGCTACTAAATTAAAGGAATTAAGAACGAGACACAAAACAAGTACTGCCTTAGAGAGTCCATTGTAAGAAATGAAATAGGGGGGATAGTACCATTTTAATTTTTACAAGAATAGTACAAAATAGAAGAAATGCAAACAGACTGTTACTGTAAACTGATACTGTGAAACATGTATTCACCGCTACACGTGTTCCTGCTTAGATTAGTCTATAAAATGGAACATGTGTAAGCACATTCATTTAGTTTGCAGATTTTTGAAAGCCCATGAACATGCTGATGTTCGTAAGAACATGGAACTTTCTGAGCATTCAGGTAAACAATTTTTTTACACATATTAAAATTTTGCTATCAATCATCTATGTATACAGCACAATAATTGATTGGCATCTTATAATTCAAGGAAGGAGTCATGTTATATGACATGAGGTGAAAAGGTAAATTTTTTGTGTCTGATGTCGTGGTACATTTTGGTCTTTGGGTTTTGTTGGTGTGTATTGTATTCCTCTAGTTAATAGGATATAGCTACCATCGTTTTATTAATACAGGGTTATAGGTATAGTGATTTTTATGTCTATTTTGTTTTCTTTATAAAAGGTCCGTGTATTTCTCTTATCTAATTTATACAGTTTAAATCACGATCATCTAGATTAGGATTTGTTTGTTTGTAATGGACAACGGCTGGGCATGCTGAGTACCAGGTACCTTAGACACCGACTGTTTTGGTAATATGGTTAAAATCCTACTTAGAATTTTGCCGAGACTAAGGAGTTCCAACCCTAGCAAGGGATCTTTTAAATGCTTCACATTGTAGTAACATGGGACCCGCGGCTTTACATCACTTCCGAATTACGGCATTCTATAGAGGTTTTCTACCGCATTTTTAATTTTTTTAAAAACCTCACCGCAATCAGGGATCGAACTCTAGACCCTTAGATCAGTATCCAAAATGCTTAACCACCGAGCTACGGAGCCCGGTAGATTAGGATTTAGGATGTATCTTAATTACGTTGTCTGCGTTGATTGTTTATAACAACAATCAAGGTAACATCGTTTATTTGAGAGGTAACATCGTTTATTTCACAGATGATTACCCTGGCTTAACTATTCATAAAAAAGTGGACAACCAAGAAGAATTACGGGTCATTGATGCGTTATCCAAGACAAAGACAAATCTAAATGAAGCTCAATTTTCTGTCAAAAAAGAAAAATTTAAGCTTGAAATGTTGCAAACTATTGACAGCGCTACTAACTCGCAAGAACCTCTTCAGCCTACTGTAACTGCTTTTAGAAATTCCAAAACAAAATTGTGTGAAAAACTAGATTGAAAGGTACCGCACTATAAAAACATCAATCGGCAAAGGCGACTTTACAAGACCAAGAAATCAACATCAAGAAGAAAAGTTCAGATGTCAAAACCAGATAGCAGAGAAGCAAATGAAATTGCTTTCAATTTGTTATTTAATCTAACGCACTCGTACTAATCGTATCGAAGCGCAATGGATATTCGTGATAACACCGCAAAAATAGTCGACATAACTTTGACTATTCATGGTATTATTATAAGTGAATGTTTATCATACGATATACTTGGTAAAAGTTACATTTCGTCAAAAATCAATACACAGTATTTACTTACTCTTTTTTGTCATTTTGAGGGAGTATTCTTTTAAATATTGAAATAGGATATTATTCGCACCAGCATTTATAGGTATTGCGTTTAATAATTTAGTTAGGTACCCACCGTCTGACGATTTGGTAACCAAAACAATTTTCGTAAAAAAATGTAGCCTTTTCCAGTGTGTTTATAAATAGATAAAGCTAATACTGTTTTATCTTTTCTATATCTTCGTCCGTTTGATTTAATGTTTCTTTTTCTTAACTGCGATAAACAAAACTGGATTGCTTCTTCGCTTAGAACACCTGACTGAAGATTATATCGAAAATGTTTTGCTGTACGTAATAATTTTCTTTTCAGGATTAATTTTTCTTTTGTAACTTTTTCACTTCTACGCATAATTTTCTGGCCTTTGCACAAATCTTTGTTCTACCAATTTTGGCTCTACAACACGAAGTTGAAGTGACACTTTCAATAATACGGGGCCTGGACAGAACGCCCACTGGTCACAAACCTCAACTCAGAATTTGGTCATAACGCCCAACTTCGATTCTGGTCACAATGCCCAACTTAGTCACAACGCCCAATTTTGATTTTGGTCACAACGCCCAACTTGGTCATAACGCCCAAAAACGATATTGGTCACAACGCCCACCGACGCCTGTTTTAGAAGAGAGCTATCGACGCCACTGAAACCACCTTTTTGGTCATAACGCCCAATTTCGATTTTGGTCAGAACGCCCAACTTGGTCACTACGCCCAATTTCGATTTTGGTCAGAACGCCCAATTTCGATTTTGGTCAGAACGCCCAACTTGGTCACAACGCCCAATTTCGATTTTGGTCAGAACGCCCAATTTGGTCACAACGCCCAATTTCGATTTTGGTCAGAACGCCCAACTTGGTCACTACGCCCAATTTCGATTTTGGTCAGAACGCCCAACTTGGTCACAACGCCCAATTTCGATTTTGGTCAGAACGCCCAACTTGGTCACAACGCCCAATTTCGATTTTGGTCAGAACGCCCAACTTGGTCACAACGCCCAATTTCGATTTTGGTCAGAACGCCCAACTTGGTCACAACGCCCAACTTCGTCACAACGCCCAACTTCGATTCTGGTCACAATGGCCAACTTGGTGACAACGCCCAATTTTTATTTTGGTCACACCGCCCAACTTGGTCATAACACCCAAAAACGATATTGGTCACAACGCCCAACTTGGTCACAACGCCCAATTTTTATTTTGGTCACAACGCCCAACTTGGTCATAACACCCAAAAACGATTTTGGTCACAACGCCCAACTTGGTTACAACGCCCAATTTCGATTTTGATCAGAACGCCCAACTTGGCCACAACGCCCAATTTCGATTTTGGTCAGAACGCCCAATTTGGTCACAACGCCCAATTTCGATTTTGGTCAGAACGCCCAACTTGGTCACAACGCCCAATTTCGATTTTGGTCAGAACGCCCAACTTGGTCACAACGCCCAACTTCGTCACAACGCCCAACTTCGATTCTGGTCACAATGGCCAACTTGGTCACAACGCCCAATTTTTATTTTGGTCACAACGCCCAACTTGGTCATAACACCCAAAAACGATATTGGTCACAACGCCCAACTTGGTCACAACGCCCAATTTTTATTTTGGTCACAACGCCCAACTTGGTCATAACACCCAAAAACGATTTTGGTCACAACGCCCAACTTGGTTACAACGCCCAATTTCGATTTTGATCAGAACGCCCAACTTGGCCACAACGCCCAATTTCGATTTTGGTCAGAACGCCCAACTTGGTCACAACGCCCAATTTCGATTTTGGTCAGAACGCCCAACTTGGTCACAACGCCCAACTTGGTCAAAACGCCCACCGACGCCTGTTATAGAAGAGAGCTATCAACGCCACTGAAACCACCTTTTTGGTCATAACGCCCAACTTCGATTTTAGTCACAACGCCCAACTTGGTTACAACGCCCAATTTCGATTTTGGTCAGAACGCCCAACTTGGCCACAACGCCCAATTTCGATTTTGGTCAGAACGCCCAACTTGGTCACAACGCCCAATTTCCATTTTGGTCAGAACGCCCTACTTGGTCACAACGCCCAATTTTTATTTTGGTCACAACGCCCAACTTGGCCATAACGCCCAAAAACGATATTGGTCACAACGCCCAACTTGGTCACAACACCCAATTTTGATTCTGGTCAGAACTCCCAACTCGGTCACAACGCCCAATTTCGATTTTGGTCAGAACGCCCAACTTGGTCACAACGCTTAACTTTGATTCTGGTCACAACGCCCAACTTTGATTTTCGTCATATCACCCAGGCGCCACTGAAAGTAAGAAAAATGTGCATCTAAAATGAATAATAATATATAAAACTTTTAGGGTGAGGTAGCAAAATTTTCAAGTTCCCGTAAGTAGTGTTAATATTATTTATTTTTGATAATAATTCAGTGGCGTAGTGTGTTGTCCAAAAGAGTTTCTAAATGCGGATTATAACATAAAGTTGTATTTTTTATATGGAACACATTGTTAGCTGTGGCATTATGAGAAAGAGGATTTTATTCCCATTTCAGTGTCATATGTCGCATGGGATCGATTTATTCATTTTCGCTACTTTATAGTAACAATTCACAATTTTTAGTATTTCGTGGTTTCCTAGTTGAAGGCGTATGCCATTTAGAACATAAGTGATTACTGATTAAAAAATACCACCGTTTGATTGACAGAATTAATCACGTTTGATTGTTGCTTATAATATTATATTGTCCTTCATACATCCATTTATCAGAACATTTTATTGTCCATTAAAACCTCTGAAGCTTCTCAAATTAAAAATGCATTTGCAAAAATTTAAATATCCTACTTCATATACGAGAGAGGTTCGAAAATATTAAAATGATTGAAAAATATATACCCTTATTTTTTAAAATACACAAAAGTGTTAATTGGAAGTACTTGTTATAACATATCTATTAAAAATTATAATTGATTTTAAACTGTTATTTGGTCCGTTTGTTATTAACTTATTTAAAAATTTGACACAAAATGAAATTTGTTAGCACTAATTTCGAATCACGTAATATCCTAGTTGCTAAGTGAGGGGAAACTCAGCTTTTGACAGTACATGTTTATCGTATACGCTGATAAGTTAACTTTGAAGTATTTCATTTGGTAATACACAGGGTGGTAAGAAAAAATAGGAGAAACCAGAAAAAAATGTTTTCGAAGCAAATAACTGTGACTTTATATTTGACACCTACTTTTAATTCTTCTTCAAATAACACTTTTGTCTATTTTGAAAATAAGGGTACTTTATTCTCGAACCATTTTAATATTTTTGAACCTCCCTCATATACGAAAGAATATATTTACATTTTGGCAAGTGCATTTTTAGTTTAAGATGTAGAAACTTGTATCAGGAGTAAAACTTTCTGATAAATGAATGATAAAAAAATCAATGTGTTACAAATTTATGAGGGGCGGTATATGTTAAATTATACAGGTTGGTGGTGGATAATACGAACATAGGCAGTCCATTGAGCTAGAATACAGTTTATGGGCTTTGTATGCGTTAGACAGAAGTAGACATATATTATTTAAAATCTAGTATTATAGAATTCAGTGTTTTCTAAAAACAAAACCGTTTGATTCTGTTGATGCTAGATGTTAATCGCATGTAGGTCTATTTATGGCTAACGCATACAAAATCCATAAACTGTATTCTAGCACATTTGATTACTTATGTACACATTTTCCTCCACCAATCTGCATATTATGATATATATCACTGGAATGGGAAAAAATCCTCTTATTCATGATACCACATACAACTATGGGTTCCATATACAAAAATACAACTTTATGGTATAACTCGAAATTCAAAACTTTTTTTGAATAACTGACCACCCACTGCATTCTTATCGATAAGGTGCCAGAAGAACGTAGAATTACTTTTATCTATTTTTATAAATAAGCGAGATATGGCCACAAATCGAAAAATCGAAAATTAAATGTTTGTTTATAGCTCGAAAATAAAAGACGGTAGCCCATTTTGGTTTCCACCATTAAGTTTTTCTCGAAAAAATATCGAGGATGGGGGTCCATTTTTCCATATCTCTTATACTTACCGAGTTTCCCTATGAAAACATCAAAATTTCCCCAACCTGTACACTCTGCGACAGCGACCGCGTTTGTTCAGGAAAATAAATTGAACCCGCTTAGTAAAAGAAACGATAATTAGCTATTGTAGGTATCGGAATGTTAAGAATTTGCTACGTCTTGTAATGTCTATGACGTATTCTGAATTTCCACCCATTGAGTTTTCCGTCGGAATTTTAATGTCTCTAATGTTCTCTCGCGGAAGGCACGTTGGGTTCAAATGACAGAATTGGTTAAATTGCTAGTTATCTGTATACAGATTATTAGCGGAAAATGTGAACATAAGTAATCAAATGTGCTAGAATACAGTTTATGGACTTTGTATGCATTAGGAATTTTATAAACTTGAATGAAAGGTTCAATTTGTTACATAAGGTAGTGCTAAGAAAGAATTTTTTGAAATTCAACCCCTAAGAGAGCGAAAATAGGTAAAATGGGTTTTTAAGAATTCCTTAATGTCTCTTATACCCGGTGTTTACTTGCAAAGATTATCAATGCAAATGTTTAGAAACGTATTTCAGGATTTTTCCCTAATCAACCCCTAAAGGTGCAAATATGTGTTCGGGGTGAATTTTGAAAAATTTACCCCTAAGGGGGTAAAAAGAGGTAAATGTGTTTTCACAAATTCCTCAATATGTCTTAGACCCGGCTATCGCCTCGTCAAAAGAAGTAACATTCTCACGTTCTAAAATCATTAATTTCGCGCACTTAATACAAAAATAGCCTTTTCCAACTCATACAATTATTGAGGTTTTTCCTAATTAAAATTTGAACTTAATATATCCAAAAAACTTGACACTTGACAGTTTGACGCAATGATATCGTTAGTTACCAAAGTACACTGTGTTATTTCCTATGTTTTTTTATTTACAAAAACCACAATAATTTATTCGGTAGTGATTAATAGTAATTTACGATACAAGTGCGTAAAGCTAGTCTTTATAGTCACGAGTGGGGCAGAGTTAAAACCCGAGTGAGAGAGCGTATTAAGCTCCGCGAGTGACTAAAGATGCTTTACGCATGTGTATCGTACAATATTTTATCTACGATAGAATCTACAAAACACGGTAAATATAAGAAAAATATTTAAATGTAACTTGCAAACGGTCGTAATTTTGCGTGGTTAAAAATTTTAAAACCGTTGCTACTGACGACGTGCCGAATGAAACGTTGCTGCTGACGACGTAACATAATGAAAACATGTTATTAAACAGTCGTTTTACAAACTTATAATTGCCAACTAAACGTCAATTTTACACTGTCTTAGATAAAGTAAATTGTATCCACTATTATCATTAAAGTGTTACTCTAGCAACTTGGCTTTAGTGGACAAAGCACTTACAACTTTATAGGTAGGTGTTGGAAAGTAGTTATGTATGGTCCAATTGAATAAAGATGCATTTTATCCATAAGGGCAAAACTTTAGCTCACGAGACAGCCGAGTGAGATAATTTCCCCGAATGGATAAAATCTCTTTATTCACGTGTAGCATACAAAACTTTTTCCAATACCTACAATTAATTGTATAAGTAAGTTTTTAAATTGAATAAATAATTTCAAATATGTAATCACTAATCACACTACTTGGTTGTGTGTTTCCACGGTAACATATTTGTATTTTGTAAGTTGCCATGGATTATTAACTATTTTATTCACTAGTGAATAAAGTAACTCTTTGTCCATCCTCATCATTAAAATGTTGCTTTACCATAAAGATTTGCTCAGATACAATACAGCTTTATAAATAGGCATTGGAAAAGAAAATTACTTCACTACTACAGCCAAATTCTTCTGAGAAAATATATGGAAACAGATAACAAAAACATAAGTGTATCTAATAGCTAATTATGCAACAAGTGCTAAAGTTGAGGTTTATGCACGAGACATGAAAATTATGAAACGGAGCCGAAGGCTGAGTTTCATAACATGTCGAGTGCAATAACACTTTTAGCACGAGTTTGCATACAATTTTTTTCTACGACCTTAAATTTTCTGTTATTAATCCATAAATGTCGATTTAACAAAGCTTTGCATTTATGACAGTTATAATTTGTCATAATAAAGAGATGGAATTGACGCGCATGTGAATGTTTGTGAAGCCAGTACTGTTAAAGTCAGTTATCAAAGGTAATTATAATAGTACACATCTAACTTTATTCATTAGATAACGCTTTAATTACTTAAAAAACACTTTACCTCTAACGCAAGAAGTAACTACAATAACTTTACAACCTCACTTCCAGTTAGAAATTGTAGTTTTATAACCTCACTTCACTCTATAACACATGTGCTAAAAGTAAACAGCTGATCTCATTTTAAACACGCTAAATTATAAAACTTCACTTTTAGCGCTAGCGCTAAAAGGCTTACTTTTAGTGGTGGTCATAGAAAAGAAAATGTAGGCACCACTCCGCTGCCGACCGAGCTTATAAGAATATTACTGGACAAACGCTCCATACAAACCGCGACTTTTTCCAACAATTTCAACACTTTCGTCTACAATATATTTTTCAATGTTTGCCTAATATTTTTATTGACTTCTAACCCGACCACGTCAATCATGTTGCAATAAAAATAATTAAAATTCAATAGTATTCAATTACCACATACATATATGGAAGTATAAGGTCTGCACACCTACTTGTGTGCCTGCACGTCTTCAGCTATGAACTTCAATCTAACCCGAAATATCTATGAGAATGTGCTTCAAAAAAAGTTGGGCGTTATGACCAAAATCAAAGTTGGACGTTGTGATCAAAATCAAACTTGGGCGTTATGACCAAGTTGGGCGTTGTGACCAAAATCAAAAGTGGGCGTTGTGACCAGAATCAAAGTTGGGCGTTGTGACCAAGTTGGGCGTTGTAACTAAAATCGAAATTGGGCGTTGTGACCAAGTTGGGCGTTCTGTCCAAAATCGAAATTGGGCGTTGTGACCAAGTTGGGCGTTCTGTCCAAAATCGAAATTGGGCGTTTTGACCAAGTTGGACGTTATGACCAAAATCGAAGTTGGGCGCTATGACCAAAAATGTGGTTTAAGTGGCGTCGATAGCTCTATCCTATAACAGGCGTCGGTGGGCGTTGTAACCAAGTTGGGCGTTGTGACCAATATCGTTTTTGGGCGTTATGACCAAGTTGGGCGTTGTGGCCAAAATAAAAATTGGGCGTTGTGACCAGAATCGAAGTTGGGCGTTATGACAAAATTCTGAGTTGGGGTTTGTGACCAGTGGGCGTTGTGTCATAGCCCCAATAATACTGCTGGTCCCTGGTGTGTAATTTTGAATAATACTTGTTTTTGGATTATCAATGAATTGAGGTGGAGGTGGAATAAACTTTGGACTTTGGAACATTTGGCTAATTTAAACCTTGGCTTTGGCTAATACTTACCTTCAAAAGCAGATTCTTTGGGTGTAGGCGCTATTATTCAGCCTTCCGCTACTGGTAAAGTAATCTGTAACAAAATGAATTCCGCAATTTCGGTAATTACGTATTGTAAATTCTTGCTTCATTTTTCCATCTGTTAAATATAATCCGATCTTTTAAAGGGTTCGGGAAGCGGTGTCGAGAGGAGGTTTTGTTGAAACATTTAAACACTGTGCAATTATATTTTGACATTTTTATTTATTGTCAAAAATGTTTGAAAAATAAAACATGTTATATAGGAGGTATCCATAGAAACAATCGGCATCGTTACAGTTGGAGCTAAGCTCTTAATAGTATATGATGTAACAAGTTTTTTATTATACCTGCATCAGAATCGCCGTTTAAAGCACGCCTGAGAGTGCGAAAACAGGCGATTAAAGCTCGCCGAGCTTTAAAGGTTGTCAAGGAAAAGACTGAATGCAACAACGGACGTGGACGCGACAAAAACGTAAATAATTCTCGTAACTATAGTAGCAATATTATTATGCCCTCTCGATTTATCACGACAAAAATTATTTCTAAGTTTTTAGTGCGTAATTTATTTCCAGTATTGCAGGTATAGTAAAAAAGAGCGTAAAGTATTCGTGGATTACTGGTCTTTAAGACACTTGCTCTATTTCGAGCACTCCGGCTACGCCGTGGTGCTAAAAAACTCGCGCGTGTTTTAAAGACCTTGTTATCCACTCATACTTTTATATACTATATAGTTTCTAGTGCGTAATTTATTTCCAGTATTGGAGGTATACTAAAAAATAGCGTAAAGTATTCGTGGATAACTGGTCTTAAAAACACTTGCTAGGCCGTCGTGCTCGAAAGCTCGCGCGTGTTTTAAAGACCTTGTTATCCACTCATACTTTAATATACTATTATAAACGTCACTTTAGTCACGAGTTATTTTTAGGCACGAGCGGAGCGTAGCGCAGCGAGTGTTTAATAAACGAGTGCCTAGACGAGTTTATATAATGTGTTACATACTATACTTTTTCCACGGCCGCAAATTTAGGCACTATAACATCATATTATTTCATTAAGATTTTGAATGTTAGGTTACATCAAGTTATGCTCGACAAACGTCAATGTTGACCGTTGAAAACTAACTTGATTTTAGTTTTGACTGTGGCCAATAAAGCCAATACTGTTTGAACCTAACTTCACCCCGTGACTAAAACATCGTTGCTAACTTCAGCCCGTTATGAAGGAATGATTAAAAAATGACTTAGCGATGTGTGTGTTAGTATGTTAAATGCCATTTTAGTTACAGGAGTAGAAAATAGTATATTATGTAAAAAGTTTTATAAACATCATTTTAGTCACGAGTTCTTTTAGACACGAGCGGAGAGTAGCGCAGCGAGTGTTTAATAAACGAGTTTCTAGACGAGTTTATATAATGTGTTACATACTATATTTTTTCTACGACCACTAATTTAGACAATATAACATCATATTATTTCATTAAAAGTTTGACATTTATTATATTAGGTTAAATTATGCTTGACAAACGTCAAAGTTGACTGTTGAAAACTAATTTGATTTTAGTTTTGGCTGTGGCTAATAAAGGAAATCCTCTTTGAACCTAACTTCACCCCGTGACTAAAACATCGTTGCTAACTTCAGCCCGTGACTAAGAGCCTATTTAGTTACAGGTTATGAAGGCATGATTAAAAAATCACACTTAGCGATGTGTGTGTTAGTATGTTAAATGCCATTTTAGTTACAAGAGTAGAAAATAGTATATTATGTAACAAGTTTTATAAACATCATTTTAGTCACGAGTTCTTTTAGGCACGAGCGGGGAGTAGCGCAGCGAGTGTTTAATAAACGAGTTTCTAGACGAGTTTATATAATGTGTTACATACTATATTTTTTTCTACCACCACTAATTTAGACAATATAACATCATATTATTTCATTAAAATTTTGACATTTATTATATTAGGTTAAATTATGCTTCACAAACGTCAAAGTTGACTGTTGAAAACTAACTTGATTTTACTTTTGGCTGTGGCTAATAAAGGAAATACTGTTTGAACCTAACTTCACCCGTGACTAAAACATCGTTGCTAACTTCAGCCCGTGACTAAGAGCCTATTTAGTTACAGGTTATGAGGCATGATTAAAAAATCACTTAGCGATGTGTGTGTTAGTATGTTAAATGCCATTTTAGTTACATGAGTAGAAAATAGTATATTATGTAACAGGTTTTATAAACATCATTTTAGTCACGAGTTCTTTTAGACACGAGCGGAGAGTAGCGCAGCGAGTGTTTAATAAACGAGTTTCTAGACGATTTATATAATGTGTTACATACTATATTTTTTCTACGACCACGAATTTAGACAATATAACATCATATTATTTCATTAAAAGTTTGACATTTATTATATTAGTGTTAAATTATGCTTGACAAACGTCAAAGTTGACTGTTGAAAACTAATTTGATTTTAGTTTTGGCTGTGGCTAATAAAGGAAATCCTGTTTGAACCTAACTTCACCCCGTGACTAAAACATCGTTGCTAACTTCAGCCCGTGACTAAGAGCCTATTTAGTTACAGGTTATGAAGGCATGATTAAAAAATCACTTAGCGATGTGTGTGTTAGTATGTTAAATGCCATTTTAGTTACAAGAGTAGAAAATAGTATATTATGTAACAAGTTTTATAAACATCATTTTAGTCACGAGTTCTTTTAGGCACGAGCGGGGAGTAGCGCAGCGAGTGTTTAATAAATGAGTTTCTAGACGAGTTTATATAATGTGTTACATACTATATTTTTTTCTACCACCACTAATTTAGACAATATAACATCATATTATTTCATTAAAATTTTGACATTTATTATATTAGGTTAAATTATGCTTGACAAACGTCAAAGTTGACTGTTGAAAACTAACTTGATTTTACTTTTGGCTGTGGCTAATAAAGGAAATACTGTTTGAACCTAACTTCACCCCGTGACTAAAACATCGTTGCTAACTTCAGCCCGTGACTAAGAGCCTATTTAGTTACAGGTTATGAAGGCATGATTAAAAAATCACTTAGCGATGTGTGTGTTAGTATGTTAAATGCCATTTTAGTTACATGAGTAGAAAATAGTATATTATGTAACAAGTTTTATAAACATCATTTTAGTCACGAGTTCTTTTAGGCACGAGCGGAGAGTAGCGCAGCGAGTGTTTAATAATAAACGAGTTTCTAGACGAGTTTATATAATGTGTTACATACTATATTTTTTCTACGACCACCAATTTAGACAATATAACATCATATTATTTCATTAAAATTTTGACATTTATTATATTAGGTTAAATTATGCTTGGCAAACGTCAAAGTTGACTGTTGAAAACTAACTTGATTTTAGTTTTGGCTGTTGCGTTCTATATACGATAGTATATTATTATAAACTCAGGTGCAAAAAAACGGTCCACCTAGTATTTAATAATTAATTAACCCATTTGGTAGTATATATCATTCGCCTACTTTGTTTATTGGAGCTTTTGTTTTCTTTTATTGATCTAGAATTTTGGAAACTACTGCTCTTTATTTGTCAAAGCATATCAAAGTGTTTAATTTGTACAAAACTGCTCTAGTTTGTTGTAGTTATTGTTTGTTGTCTTAGTTATTAACTTTTGAGTTAACTATGCCTTTAAACATCGAAGATTGCGCGAGAGCTGTAGCTCTTGTAGAAGATGGACGAAGTAGGCGTTATGTAGCTAGAGTGCTTGGCGTTGGCCATTCAACCAAAAATAGGGTTATAAGACGTTTTCCAAAGACTGAAAGGAGGATTCGCAGGCCAGGATCTCGTAGAAAAAGAAAGACAACTGCGATTGATGATCGTTTTGTTGTACTTTGTACACTACGAGACCGCCATTCCACTTCGATAGAAACGAAAAAACGACTCCGAGAAGTTCGTGGAACGGACATAAGTAAATGAACTGTTCGTCGAAAGTTAGCAGAAGTTGGATTGGTTGCTCGCAGACCAGCCCACGGCCCAAAATTATTCCCTCGTCACCGAGTAGCCAGATTAAAATTTGCTCGTAATCATTCAGATTGGGATTTAAGGCAATGGGACACTGTTCTGTTTACGGATGAATCCCGATTCAGCCTACATGCACCAGATGGAAGAGAACGAGTATGGCGACGAACAGGTGAGCGATTTTCGGAGTGTACTTTTATCCCTGACTTAGTTTTGGAGGAGGATCGCTTATGGCTTATGGTGTGGGCAGCAATTGCGATGAAGGCTCGTACAGAGCTTTATTGAAAGAGAATCTCTGACGGTAGAACGGTACATATTAAACGTTTTAGCAGATCATGTGGTTCCATTTACAACATTTATTGGTAACGAATTCATCCTCATGCAGGATAATGCAAGACCGCACGTAGCAAGATGTGTTACTGAATACTTAGGCAAAGTTAGAATAACACGTATGAATTGGCCAGCATATTCACCTGATATGAATCCCACAGAACATTTATGGGACATACTGGGAAGACGTGTCAGAAGTCGAATAGCGGCACTAGCCTTCTTAAACGAGCTCCGGGAAATATTCCACAAGAGGAAATTCAGCAGCTGATTGGTTCAATGGGACGGCGTATACAGGCTTTAATAAGAGCTAGAGGAAACAATACAAGGTATCGAAAGATAATCAGGGCTAGACTTCGTGATTCATACTGTTTTGTTGATTTATTTTATTCCATTGTTTTGTAAGTGTAACCTTTAAATATTGTTATCGTTAATCATGCTAAATAAATAAACAGAAATGTTTCATATTTCGCCTACCTTGGTTCTATACATTCCTTTTGGGGATTTTAACTAAAATATTGACCTTAGATAGCGCAGAAGTAATGCAATAACAAAATTGTAAAAAATATTAGGTGGGCCGTTTTTTTTGCACCTTAGTTTATTATCTATTTTTGGCTGTTACATCATAATTGCAAATAGCAGAAGTTTATAAATGTGAATAATTTGTATTACTTAATCTTTAATAGAAAAATTGTGGTGTAAACTAATTTAGTTCAACGTAGACTATAATTTAGTTGACACCCCCACATACAACTGGTTTTTCCTTTTTTATTTAGCTTAAGTGTGGGGGTGTAGACTAAAAAAGTACCCATGAGTTTACTATTTATATAGGTTATGAGCACTTTTCCAAGACCGGACAGGTGACACCAGCGCCCCCTGACGAGTGGGCCAATTTCTAACAATTATTTTATTTCACAGAAACATTCCGGAAATGTTTCTATTAGTAGGTTTTTGTGCCTTTGGGAAATTTGTGTCTCCTACATTAAATCGGCACAATTTGGGACACAATACTTCTTACATACCAACCGATCATTAACTAGTATAGTTTTTCAATACTTCTGGCTCACAAGAACGCTATAAGTTTGAAAGATGTGTACTTTTCAATAAACAGAGAGGCAATGTTGGTAGAACTGTGTAATTCGCAAACTCAGTTCTACCGACCTTGCAGAGTGGCAATACTAGGGCCCTCCGACGGGTGCGCCAGTCTTCTTTGTGAACGCCATTTTTGTTAATTAACGCAGGTGGCGCAATGATCACTCCATATTATATCGAGAGATAAAAAAACTGATCCTCAGAGGGCTGTGGACATTCAAACGTATGAATAATATGTTGGTGGCACTGTAAGTCTATGCCAAATTCGAGGTTAGCGTCAGTTTTGACGCAGACTGATGCAAAACCTAACCTGTTAACCTCGAATTTGACATCCAAAAAACAACTGATCCTCAGCGGACTGTGGAAATTCAAACGTATGAATAATATGTTAGTGGCACTGTAAGTCTATGCCAAATTCGAGGTTAGCGTCAGTTTTGACGCAGACTGACTCAAAACCTAACCTGTTAACCTCGAATTTGACATCCAAAAAACAACTGATCCTCAGCGGACTGTGTAAATTCAAACGTATGAATAATATGTTAGTGGCACTGTACGTCTATGCCAAATTCGAGGTTAGCGTCAGTTTTGACGCAGACTGACTCAAAACCTAACCTGTTAACCTCGAATTTGACATCCAAAAAAAACTGATCCTCAACGGACTGTGGAAATTCAAACGTATGAATAATATGTTGGTGGCACTGTAAGTCTATGTCAAATTCGAGGTTAGCAGATTAAGTTTTCCGTCAGTTTTGACGCAGACTGACGCAAAACCTAACCTGCTAACCTCGAATTTGACATAAACTTGCAGTTCCACCAATATATTATTCACACGTTTGAATTTCTACAGTCCGCTGAAGATCCGTTTTTTTATCTCTTGATATATGCTCTAAATTTGTAATTACGAGTTTATGAGGATATAACTATTTGAATTTTTAGCCATGTTATAAAATGTTACGATTTTGGTCCCAAATTGGTAATTGGTACTTTTTAATTTTAGGCAAGAACAACGCTGGACAATCCTGCTGTTTACGGCCATATATTACTCCACATATATGTTTTTCTACGACCACTACTAAAAGTAGGCCTTTTAGCACTAGCACTAAAAATGAAGTTTTATAAATCAGCGTGTTAAAAGTTAAATCAGCTGTTTACTTTTAGCACATGTACTAAAAGTAAACAGCTGGTGTTGAATTTAGCATTTTAAACTGGAAGTGAGGTTATAAAGTTATTCTAGTTACTTCTTTCGTTAGAGGTAAGGTGTTTTTTAAATAATTAAGCATTATGTAATAAATAAAGTAAAATGTGTACTGTTATAATTACCTTTGATAACTAACTTTGACAGCTACCGGTTGCAGAAACAGTCACCTGCGCCGTCAATGCCATCTCGTTACTGTGACATTAAATTATAACTGTGCAAACCTTTGTTAAATCGCCATTTATGGATTAATAACAGTAAATTTAAGGCTGGCATTTACTTAAAATAAAATTCTGTTTGATGTATGTAAAGTTGCATAACTACTAAAACTAAGACTAATTGTTTGTGTATGACTCGAGACTCCAGAAAGATTAAGAACTGGAAAGTTAAGCGGATTAAAACGTTTCTTGGTACTAAATACCAAATCGTTTGCGTTGGCATTTTGTTTCACATTTTAAATATTGCATTGCCTTCCGACACAATTCATTTATGTATTTCCAATATGTAGTTACATATTTTCTTGGCTAAATGAATATTTAATTAGTTTTTAAATAGTCTAACGATCGGATATGGCTAAACCAGCAATAAATATTCGTATTATAAAATAGATACCGGTATGTATGTACAATAATTAGTAATTAAGGCATATCGTATTTACTACTAAAAAATAAAAATTTTGAAATTGTTAAAGTAAATATTTTTAATTCACCAATGAATCTATATTATCAAAACCAAACTAATATTTTAGATGAAATCACAATTTTTCGAATTCAATATTAGTATAATTATTATACGATTCAGCAAGATTCCATAGTTAGTTCTATACATTTTGGTCTCCAATGTTTGTTGTAAAAAATATTATAAGCAGTGGCGTAACTAGGCACCCGCAACCCCCGCTATGCGTGGGGGATGGGGGGGGGGGCGAGTTCCAAGGAGCACCAAGAGGCGCCCAAGGGGCACTAGGAAGCGTCCAAAAGAGGCGCCGCGTCTCTTGGGAAGTCCCCTCGGTGGATATTTCTTGTTTCAAAGTTTTTCTATTATAACCAGATGCCACAAAAAAGAGGCTCACTCCTGTAGTTTTTTAGTTTTTGACATATCGAAATAAAACTCGGGGGTTATAAACTATACACAAAAGTCCATTTTCTGGCATATTAAATAATTTTTTAGCGCTTCCGGTTTCGCAGGAAACGACCTCAATTTTTGTTTTTTAAATGTAATACCCTGTATATTTTTAGATTTTGGGTTCAGGATGAAATTTTGAGTATCTTAGGTTACTTTCATATCCTAAGGTTTGGATTTCCTAATTTAAGTGTTTCAAAAGTTAGCATGGCCCCCCATGCTAACTTTTGGGGGGGGGGGGCTTACTTTACGTATGCAGTGTTTATACACTGCGTTCGTAAAGTAACCCCACCACCCCCCGCTTAACTTTAGCAAAACTTGAATTAGGAAAACCAAACTTTAAGATATGAAATAAGACTACAAATACTACATTTTCGGTAAACAAAAAATTTGAATTCTGTTACGGTGGCGTCGTGACGCTCAACGACGCCAGAATTTTAAATGGCAAGGGGTTCGAGTGATACCTCATTTGAAAGCTCTCACCATTCTGCGTATAATAAGCTATACTTTTTCAATTTTATCGATTCTAATAAACATGTCAAAATAAAATAAAATTTCCGAAAACCGAAAAGGCCCGTAGAAAGATTCATCATCGAACCTTTGAGCTTCCTCATAGGTAAATATTTCGGTTTAAACCTGTTTTGCAACGTTTGCAGACGTTTTCTGTTAATTTAGTTCCGAATTCAGTGAATTAATCTGCCAAAATCTTAATATTCACCCTGCCGGTGTTTTAATTCAAATCGATAAAATTTTTAAAAAATTGCCCATTATACGCAGAATGACGAGAGCTTTCAAATGAGGTATCACTCGACCCCCCTTGCCATTTAAAATTTTGGCGTCACTGGGCGTCACGACGCCACTGTAGCACAAATCGACTTTTTGTTTATTCAAAGCATATTTTTTGTCGGGTTATTTCTTGTCCTAACTGTTTTCCTAATTCAAGTTTAGCAAAAGTTAAGCAGGGGGGGGGGGGTTACTTTACGAACGCAGTGTATACATTTTTGATAGGATGGGTAGGGGCTTAATTGCGGGGGGGGGGCATTTTTTTGTAGTTACGCCACTGATTATAAGTTTTATACATTTTGAAGAAAGCGGTTTGTTTGAGGAAATTATGACTGCAGTACGTCGTGTATCCTGCCATTCTAAGAGTTACCAACAATTCCGCAAAACTTTATAATTCCCACGTTGCGAAATTTGTTGGCGGTAAACGTGTGAATTTCGCTTTTCGGCGCGGTTATCAAGCTAGGTGTGAAGCTGCTGTAGTGGCGCATAATGAAGTGGATATGCTCCACGAAATCGTGCAAAGGACAGCCAATAGTGCGCCTGGAAAATATACAAAGTTATTTTGCGAAAAACAAAAGCGTAAGCACTTGCTTCGCAATCAGAAAGCAAAACGTTACCGTACTAAGTACTCTGGATTACAACGTCTTGCGCAAATGTAATAAAAAGTTTATTATACCAACAGTTTACTGGGAGCGCTGATACAAAATATGGGGAAAAAAAATGAGCATCGGGCCATAGAAGATTTTGAAAGGGTAATGAATATGGAGGTTAATCCTTGCGGTTTATTCGTGGATGAAGCTTACTCATTTTTGGCAGCATCTCCAGACGGAGTGGTTGGTGAAAATGCGATTCTAGAAATCAAATGTCCGTACAGTGCAAGAATGTACACTCCGATGGAAGCCGTATTAAACAATAAAATCAAATTCTGTCGAGTAGAGGAAGGCGAATTAAAATTAAAACAAAATGACAGCTGCATGTACCAAATCCAAGGGCAATTAAATATCGCAAAAAAAGACATTTGCTATTTTGTTATTTGGACTCCTAGTGATATTTCAGTGGAAGTGATAAAAACCGATCCTTTGTTTTGGGAGCAAAAAATGCTTCCGAAACTTGAACAATTTTATAACTCGGCATTGTTACCCGAAATTTTGGATTCAAGACAATCACGACAGCTACCTATTAGAGAGACATTTTTAAATTGATGTACGTGGAAGAAACTATATCTTCTGCAATTAAATGTAAAATGTGTATAGGTATGTATACTGTAAAAAATTGTTACTTTTTCCCCTTTTTTTAATTAATTTATCTAGATCAGTATACAAAATACTATACAGGCTGATTTATTTATGAATATTTAGCATTAGTTAATCACTAGTTATATTTGTTTGTAAGATTGTTTATTTATGCACTGACAACAGTTATGTTATTGCTATATGTATTATTTTAGTAAAGTATTTGCGCTGATGTATTTATTGTTTTAATTTTTTCTCGTTAGCACTATCAACACTATTAGCTAAGATGTCGTAAATATCTGAGGAAATTTTCTTTTGATTCCATTATGTATGGAGTTGATTCCAATATCATAATAAAATTGATTACTTTGAGAACCGTACTTGCTGTATTATTAGTTTGATTTGGATAAACAAATGCGTTACCAAGCTAAGTAACTTTCTACCTGCAGTTTACAGAAAGGTATAATCCTCTTATTCTCTTATCAGTAATACGCTTGTTGTTTAACAACGGGTGGTTGCCGGGACATAGCCCTGGTTAAGGTGTTGCCTATATTTGTACGGAATTTTAACAAAATTAATAGAACATTTTTTAATCGCTAACTGAATTAATTCGTCACTACAGGGAACGCAAAAATAGATCGATGCATGTAGGTCAATAAAATACTTTTATTTAACGGGGCAAAAGAACAAAAACTTATAAAGATGAATTCCGTTGGCAGTATCCATTAAAATTCATATGTCATCCACATTTATGAAAAAAACGCTTTTCGAGATTTAGCCCGTTGGAGAAAAGGTTGCTCTAAATGGTCCTTAAATTAGTTTTTTAATCATACTGCTGTGAAGCGAGATATCCCAGTTAGCGTTTCACTATTCCACGGTGCAAGACGGCTTAACTAAATACAACCCTTAAGGCCGTAGAAAAATATTGTGTGCAAACTCGTGCATAAACATTCACTTTTAGCACTTGTTGCACAAATAGCTATTTTTCATAGTGATTATTAAATTCGTTTTTTAACGAAAAATCGTATTGAAAGTACCACTTTTTTAAAGCAAAATCGTGAAAAAAGTATACTTTTCTTAACTATTTTATTGAAATGTCAATTCGACAGTTGTAAATTCCGCAGTCCTTTTCGACTAAATTTCGAGTTACAAGAGATCACTATGCAAAAAAACTATATGTACAGCACGTTTTAAAAGTCCCTTTTTTTATTCATTTACTCGATTAACTCGGGCTTCGCCCTCATTAATCAAACTGCAAATTCATAAAAAAAGGAATGATTTTTAAAACTAGTTGTACAAATTACCATTACGGCTCCCATTTTGAACTACTGCTTCTAGAGGTAGTTATATAGAAGGGATGCTGCAACTGCTGGTCGATGATACTACTAAAAAACTAGAAAAATTACATTTTAATTCACTTACATTATACACTCACAGACAAAAATATTGCATTTTTTTTGTTCTTTTTTGGTATTTGTTTTTTTTCCATTTGCGCCTTGGGTGGTTTTTGTTGCAAATGTCTTTTCACTGGAGTATTTTACGTATAATACTGGTCAAATAAATTGCATATTGAAGCTTTATAACAGATTTATAAAGGCATTAATGAAATATCCTGATTTTGGTTGTAACATTTAATTAGAACGAACAACAATAACGACAATATAACAATACTTTAAGGCAACATAATTAACAATTTAGTACTTAGTATTTCCTCCTCTAGCTCTAATGATAGCCTGCATCCTCCTAGGCATGCTCCGCAGAAGATTCTTGAGGAATTCGATGCCATTCTTCCTGTGCAACAATTCTTAATTCTGCAATTGAATTAGGAGCTGGATTTCGCTTTAGGATGTCCCATACGTGTTCTATGGGATTTGCGTCATGACTCATTGGTGGCAAGTCTAGTGTTTCAATCCCGACATCTTCAAGATACTGGTCCACTGTTCTTGCGGCATGCGCACGGGCATTATCATGCATTAGCACAAAATTATCGTACCCAATGAAGCCAGCATAAGGTACAACATGCTCTTCAAGTACATTGCGAATGTACCAATCAGCATTCATTGTTAAATTCACCTCACTGAGCTCCGTGCGACTCTCCCAACTAATGCCACCCCATAGCATAATGGAACCGCCACCAAAGCTAACATTGTGTGTGAGATTACATTCTGCAAAACGTTCCCCCCGACCTTCTGTATACTGGACCACGTCGATCTGGCTTTCATAGCTATATCTTTGTTTCATCCGTAAAAAGAACATGCCGCCATTGATGTTCATTCCAGTTAGCATGGGCTCTTGCAAATTGTAACCGTCTTGTTTTGATGACGTAGGAGAAGTCTAGGCACTCTGGCAGGACGTTTTGGCTTTAAACCGAATTCCTTAAGTCTTCTTATTACTGCTTTGACACTTACATTGACTTGTCTTGTAATCAGTAATTCATTTTTGAGATGTGGAGCTGTAGGTAAGTGTGCGATTTCGTAAAGATTGGAAATTGGATTCTCAAATATTGATCGTCTCTTGGAGTAGTACATCTTTTGCGTCCTTGGCCAGGTCGCCTTTTGTATTCTCCAGTCTCATTGTATCGCTTTTATACGAGAAACAGTCGATTGATTAATACGCAATCTCCAGCGCAATATCTTCTTGTCTGCAACATTCATTGGCTAAAGTAACAATTTCAACAGAAACCTACTCGCTTAAATGTGGCATCTCACTAACCAAAACTGCAGAATCAACAAACAAAGCACGAGAAATGTCATTCCGATAACAACAAACAAAAGAGTAGCAGTTGATAGTCGTCAAGGCACACCGTACATTATTAGTAGCTTCAGCGTACTTATGCGAACGTTTTGTCCGTCCGTCCGTCCGTCCGGATCGCCTGTAACTTTCGAACGGCTACAGATATCGAAATTTTGAAAGGGGGCAAAGTTGTTGCTAAGGTCCCGAGCACCTTCATGCGCTATTTGGTTTTGGCTTTCCACTTTGCAAAATTTCCAAGCATTGTAGCACAGTGGCGGTTTGTCCACTTGGCGCCATCTACAGAAGCTCGGTGGTCACGTTTTGAACTACACATTCTGAAGCTACTCGTTAGACCTGTCCTTGAGCAGTTTATTTGTAATTTGTAACATTCTTTCTTATTCAGCTATACAAGCTAAATCTAAGCATTCTTTTATCTGTAATAAATTGTGGTATACGTAAAATACTCCAGTGAAAAGACATTTGCAACAAACACCACTAAGGCTCCAATGGAAAAAACACAAATACCAAAAAAGAACAAAAAAAAATGCAATATTTTTGTCTGTGAGTGTATTATAAATAAATTATTAGCAATAAAACTGCTTCGATCACAAATGATATTCGACTATTTTGTGATTGAAAGTAACTTCGTTAGTAATATTTTTTCTACGATCGTGTCAAAATGACAACTTTTTACACAGTTTCTAGTGTCAAAAGTGACATTTGTAGCACTCTTAATATTAGCGCCCGAATTACGTCTTTTTCGCACACTGCCATTCGTGGCGTGTTTTAATACAATATTAAAACACGCCACAAAGCAACCACTAATAGAGTGATTTCTCCCATAGTAAGCTTGTATAAAAGTTTCAGCGCCCTCAAACGGGTGGGCCAGAAACTATTCCAGCAAGGCGGCAAAATTTAAATACGCCATTACTACGATATTTTGGATTAATCAAGAATATGCCGTCAACACCAATACAAATTTTGCATATACATAATTTGCCTTCATCAGAATCTCGATTTTATAGTTATTTGTTTCATTACTACAAAAAATGCATGATTTCGGGACAAGTAAGACGCCGCGCGTCCGGCGAGTCTTTTATTATCTTTGACCCAGGTTTATCTAAACTTTTTACATTAATTTGGCCATTGGGATATTTTGATAACGTTCCACGAAATAAATCTGTACCACTCTGTATAGTATGAATGAAAAGTAAATTAATTAGGAATACTTATAGAATTTTCAAGTCGTGTATTATAGCACCATAAAAAATAGCAACTGCCAGTGTCATAGACAGTTTTATACTTTTACTTCCTTTTACTACTATAAAGGAAGTATTGGATTCACCCCAAAAATTCGAAATTGAGTTTTCAACAGATCTTCACGTTTTAGAGTCCCCTGATCCCAAAAAACATATTTTTTTTCATTGGTCTGTCTGTCTGTGTGTCTGTCTGTGTGTGTGTCTGTGAACAGAATATCTCAAAAACAAAAAGAGGTCTGGCATTGAAACTTCATATATAAGTTTTGTGTACTATGTAGATGAGACAGCAAGCTTTTGAAGAAAATCACATAACCGGAAGTAGGTGTTTACTCTTGTGATTTTTCAGTTTTTTTTCGATTTTTTCAAAAACGGCTCTAACGATTTTTTTTAAATTTTACATTTTTCTTACATTTTTAATGTGTATTGATGTGAGATAGGTGATTTTCCAGTTGAATACTTCTAAAGTGGGTTTCTTTTGTTTTTTTTTCTATTTTTTTTTATTAACTCCTATTTTAAATAAAACACCCGGTATATTATTACATTTTTGAATTCACCTTAAAATTCTAGAGAAAATTTGTCTCTTCAACTAACACTCGATTTTGTACCGTTTTTGTAGAATTTGTAATTTTTGAAAATTTTTAACAAATGGTTAAAAATTAAAAATGAAATTTTTGACTAATTATAAGATCACTGTAAAAGGAAGTTGTGTGAGTGTATCACACCAGATTTTTTAGTGTTATAATACATAAACTCCAAAATTCCGTAAGCATCCCTTATGAATTTAATTTTTGTTCGTATTACTAAATGAGCCGCAAAAATATTTGAAATTGGCGGAATTTTTTGTTTACGCTTTTAGTTCCGCCACTGAAGGTTGGAGGAGCTAGTATCGCCTTGCCGCCATATCTATATATATATATATATAATCCATATTTCCCTTGGTCACGCTATAGTGCCTTTATAGAGACAGTGGCGACAATGGGGTGTCCTATTTTTGATTGGCTCCCTAGATCACGTGGTTTTAGCCGCCATGTTTAGGCTAAATCACTTGTGATTCGTGTTATACTTTTGGCAGTACTGAAGTGTATTGTCAGTCTATGTCAAATTCGAGGTTAGTAGGTTAGGTTTTGTTTGTTATTTGATACAGACTGACGCAAATATTAACCTGCAAATCTCGAATGTTTTCAGTACTGCCAAACGTAAAACACGTATCACAGTCGACTCTGATTACGGATTTAAATGAACAACCGTTAGTAATTTGCCTAAATATGGCGGCGGGGGTGTGGCTTAGTTGTATTGTCGCCACTGTCTATATAAAGGCACTGTAGGTCACGCCATAACTTGAGAAGGACTTTAACGATTTCATTCATCTTTTTTTAAAGTTTTCTAATACTTTGCAGAAGGTTCTTACGGACAGAAAAATTAAGAAAATTGTGCAGAAAATTCGAAAATTTCAGAAAACTTAACGACTATTTAACCTTCGCGAGTTTGACAGTTCGCGCGTTTGACAGTTCGTGGAAGGAACGGGACGGGACGGGACGGGACGGGACGGGGACGGGAAAAGGGACGAGACGGGGAAAGTGACGGAGACGGGGACGGGGATGGGATGGCATTGGATGGAATGGGATGGGATGACAGGAAATAATTAGTCATTATTTAATACACAAATAACGAACCTCGCGCGTACGAAGTCGCGGGTAACAGCTAGTATTTAATAGTTACTATATATATCACAGCGTAAGTGAGACAGACAACCAACTCTTCTACGGACTTGGTGAGCTGTGCGCAAGCGCGTCGTCCGTGAGGGGGGCGGGAGGTGAACCTCAAGATCAAGTCATATATATATATATTACTTACTATATTGCTAGCGGCTATGAGTTGGGGGGTCACGAAGGAAGTGAGACAGACAACCAACTCTTCAATGTATATGGTGAGCTGTGCTCAAGCGCGTCGGCGTCGTCCGCTCGGTAGGGAAGTCGTCAAATTTAAAATTCGCTTCTAAAGGCGGAGTTCGAATTCCCAGGCATGCGCACGACACGCGTTATACTCAGAGTGACACTATGTCGGCGCCGTAATGTTTTCGCGTGTTCCCAGGCTCTGCTAGCAATATAGTAACTATTAAATATATGCTTGCCGCCAACAGTTTATTAGGTACTTTTGCCTCTCGTATGTATCCTCTTTGTATTGTACGTATATTACTCGTATATTACTGGCTCTAGGATCGTAGTAGTTCAAAATTGCAGGCCATGTTGCCAACCCTACCGATATTTAGGTAGATCTACCGATTTCATTTAAAATCTACCGATCTACCGAAACGACCCTTGTTTCTACCGAATTTTTTGCTACACCGTATAATCATACGCAAAATTTTTCCTGAGTACTATTTCAACCGAAAAAAAGCATCAGCAACTCTTTATATTGGAGGACTTTTAAGAATTTGTTGTATTTAATTTGTTTTTTTTGGTTTTTTTATTTGTTTGAGAAATATGCTTTCAAGAACAACAATAAGTAGTTTATTATTATTACATACAAAAATATCTGCAGGGCAGGACAAGTCTTGCGATTTTGCTGTTGATAAAAATATCCCTACAAAAAATGACTAAACAAATGTACCCTGTAAGCGGCGACAAATATAGTAGTAGCGAAAGTCAATGGAATAGGAACTATTATACATTTTTATAGTCATATTCTATACGTAAACATTTTAATTTTTTTCATATATTGTTTATTATTATACTTGTATAAATGAATTAGTGGTTAATAGTGTTTTAAGTAAATTGGTGTAGTTTTCTATAGGTCCTAAGTCCTAATAAAACAATTGGGTTTTTTGTCTTAATTCTGTTTATTTAATTAGAAAGTAAAATATAAATGTATGTAAATTTTTAAATGCCGGTAATGAATCTTGGCTATTGCAAAAATGTAAGTAGACAAAACACATTTTATTATGTTTACCGAAAATTTAGCGCAAAAAGCTACCGATCGCCTAAAATATGAGATGGCGACACTGATTGAAGCCGTAGTAGTTATTGTTTGGTAAGCCGTAGACAGCAGGTTGAAGTTAGATGTTTTGTGGTGGCACGGCCAACTAAATTACTATGGCCTGCACATAGGGAACACCACCTGTAGCCACCTATTGTGAGAATTTAAAAGCATTTAGTGTGTCTCTTAGCTCAAATGTCAAAATCTGACGTTTAACTTTAAAAGGTTAGTGGCACCATGAAATCTCAGTTTATTGTTTTTGTTGAAATTTAACACAATTTCTAATAAATCAATACAATAATAGCGAGGGTCAGGAAAACTGCAGAATCTGGGGCCACTTCCCCTGCTATTGGTAATAATAATTGTTATTAACCGTGTTTCTCTTGTAACCATAACCAAAATTATCAGGAAAGCAATAAAAGGAGGGAAATCGGCGCCGGATTCTGCAGTTTAGTCGATACAAATGCTATGGATGCTGAATAAATGTTGGTTTCAGGCATATCATTGATTTTTAAACTTTGGATTTTCAACCGTAGTTCTACTGGTAATAACAATCCTTCGCTATTGATGGATGCTGTTTGGAGAGATGACAGTTGGTCAATACTGCTAATAAAACTAAAATGTTCCGCGTTATTTGAACTTGTAGATGATTTAACTATTCCACAGCGCAAAATTTGCCTTAGTGCATATTCTGCTGTTCTGTAGCTTCATCGAGAGAAAGTTGCTTAAACTGCATCAGAACTGAATGCTCGTGTTAATACATAATAGAAGCCAGCTTGCTGAAGAAGAAATTCTATGCATAAATACGTACTTTCTGAAGGGAATTCTAGAGCGTGTGCGGTTTCCTTTGTCAATCCTGGTAATCCCGTACTACATGAACATAAGGTGCAATGCTGCTATCCAAAGAACGAATGTATTGACTTTTGTTTGAAACGTGTATTTGGAAAAAATTATAAATATTCCCCATGTATGTTACTGTAGTATTAACATTAAGAAAATTATTGTCACCGGATTCTTTTAAAAATTTAGATGAACTAGTCACTGTAGGCGCAAATATTGAGATAGCTCGCAGAACATTCATCTTTTCAAAATTTGTGGGATATAAATGCATTCTTGTTAAATATCGAACAGATTTAACTGGTAATCCCTTCTGTAAATTATATAATAATCTCAAATACGTTGAAGTCATTTTCCATTCGAGAAATGCATATCACGTTCTAAAATGAAATTTCTGACAATTTTACAGCACGACAATAATCGAATAACAAAAATAGTGGTAGCGGCGAAAGAAATAGATGCCCAATGTAATTTCTAATTGATCTCACACTTAACATTTTAAAAAGTGCGACATTAGATGAAAAATTGTCCGTAACCAGTCATAACACAACAAAACAACAATCAGTTACAAGTTGCAGAAATTATTACTGTTAACAAGCTGCTGTGGTTCGAAATGATTTTTACATAAAGCCGTATAGTCTGTAATTTTAGAGATATGTGCAATAAAAATGTAGTTAACATGCAACATGTAGTTTTTTTTACTGTTTATTAATATCACAAAATTCTTGTAAAAATTCAACCCATTGCTGCCCAACACACAATTCACTAGGAAGTTGGCACTAACCATTTTAAAATTTAGTAGAATATTTTCACAATTAAGGATGTACACAGAGCTGGACTGAGTGTGGAGTCAAAGTTAAAAAGTTTTTCGGTGATAACAAGAAGACCTGAACTGTTACGATAGTGATAACCTTATAGGTGCCAATGGTTAACTGCACAGCTTGTTTAACCTTTATCAGCAGAAACCCGCAAGAAGTTTGTTGTGAAGGTGCCAAAAAACAATACCATGCATCTTATGTGGCAAAAAACTACGATATGCAAAGAATTGTCTGGTGCTTGATATTGGAGGTGTTTATAGTCTGGTTGAGATAAAACTGTTTTGTAATTGGGTATTTATACTGTAACACAGGTTAAAATAAAATAAATAAATAAAATTATATTCAATACTTTTAACAAGCAGTACTAATAAGTGCTATAACTATTTTGATTGTTAGAATAACATTTAAGTTGTCAATACATTTTCAAAGGTGACTTAATCTATTCATATTACAATTTTCGACATTGGAAAAATAACCATTTCTATAGAAACAACATATGCTATTTTATTCCATATGTCAAATATTTAAATTTGCCGCCATAAATAAAATACGTTTCAGTATTAATTACTAGATGTCTCTAGGTGGTGTTCCCTATGTGCAGGCCATAGTATTTAATTTAGTTGGCAATGGTGGTGTGAGCCAGTGCTGCCAATCTGCGGGTAATTACCCGAAATAAGGGTATTTCAGTCATTTGCGGGTAATTACACGGGTATTGAATATTACGGGTAATTTCGGGTATTAAGAAGCTGGAGCTACCCTTTGCTTTATTTCTTCAAGAATTCAAACGTAAATACGTATCAGTAGCTTTCTAGCCCATTTTATTCTAAAATGAATTCATTGAAAAAAATGAATAATTTTAACCCCTAAGCCCTTTTTTGTTTAACCCCCTTTACCTCCGTTTAAGGGTGAAATTTTAAAAAAACGTTTAATCGCTTTCTAGAGATTTTAAGAAGACACCTATGTGCCAAAAACGATTGTTCTAATTCAATAAACACAGCAGATACAAAGAGTTCAATAATTCACCCCCGTTGCACCTTTAAAGGTTGATTCGGGAAAAATGCTCAATTACGTTTCTAGATATTTGTATGGGCAACCTTTGTAAGTAGAGTGACCATTTTTCAATTTATACCGGGTGATTATAAATGCTCTTCCATCAACTTGTCTTTGAAATATTTGTTGTATGAATAATATGTTGTAAGTCTATGTTAAATTCGAGGTTAGCAGGTTAGGTTTTGAGTCAGTCTGTGTCAAATCTGACGGAAAATCTAACCTGATAACCTCGTGGCACTGTAAGTTTATGTCAAATTAATTCTTTGAATGGTGACACCTTGACCTCCATTTTAATAAGCAAAGAACGGGTGAATGATGCTGAAGGTTGTGTTGAATTTAAACCCACCTCCGAATTAATTAATAGTAATATATGGAAAGAAAAACAATCTATTGATAATAATGAAAATTTGAATTAAAGCGTTACCTACATGTGGGTAGGTACTTATAAGAGTATGTAATTTTTGTTAATGATTCTGTAATCATATTTTACTTCCTTTTATGTTAAAGGAAGTATTGGATTCACCCCAAAAATTCGAAATTGAGTTTTCAACAGATGTTCACGTTTTAGAGTCCCCTGAATCCAAAAAACATGTTTTTGTTCATTGGTCTGTCTGTCTGTGTGGCTATCAGTGTGTCTGCCTGTGTGTCTGTGAACAGAATATCTCAAAACCGGAGAGGTATGACATTGAAAATATATAGGTTTTGTGTACTATCTAGATGAGACAGCAAGCTTTTAAAGAAAATCGGATAACCGAAAGTATGGTGTTTACTATTGTAATTTTTCAGTTTTTTTCGATTTTTTCAAAAACGGCTCTAACGATCTTTTCAAACTTTACATTTTTAATGTGTATTGATGTGAGATAGGTGATTTTTCAGTAATAATGTATTAAGGGCAAATGCTTTTGCCGGTAAAAATGTTTTACGAAAGTATTTTGTTTTGGCAATGTCACAAGACAAACTAACTTGATCAAATTCCCGAGCCGAAGACGAGGGAATTTGTCAAAGTTAGTTTGTCGAGGGGCATTGCAAAAAAAACAACAAATCGTGAGTAAAACATTTGCCGAGCAAAATCATGAGCCCAAAATACATTTTGTAGACTATTTCCCGAATATCGGTTCATTTTGACATTTATACTGATGCGCAATGACAGTTTAAATGACGTTTCTTAAATACCACCTTGATTAAAGCAACATATTTGGTGGTTGCCGTGGATGCAAGTGGCAAAAGAAACTGACAAAATCCCAAGGGAAAATTTCGATTTTTTGCCACTACAAAAACACACGATTGGTTGAATTTTGAAAAAGCATGGCTTTTCATTGGATAATAAGAGATGTGGGAAATAGTCAGTTGAATACCTCTAAAATTTATATTATTTAGTACGGTTTCTGTAGAAATTGCAATTTTTGAACATTTTTGACAAATGCTTAGAAATTAATGTCCAAATTTTTGCCTAATTATAAGATCAACCAACAACCAGTGAGACAAATGTCTCATTTAATAAAACAAAAAAGACCGTTTTTCAAATAGAACGCGTATTAAATAAAAACAATATTTTTTAAAATCACGTGATTGAAATTCGGTTCCTGACCTGACATGACCATTCCAAACATATAACTTTCATAACTTTTTTCTCTATCTCTTACCGTTTGGCTGATGAAACAGCGTCCCGGACACACAAAACAGCGTCCCAGACAAGCCTATTATATATATGGTGGATGGATGTAAAAGGAAGTTGTGTGCGTATATCACACCAGAGTTCTTTTTTACTTCAAAGGATTTATGTTGTATTTTTAATAAATAAACAGAAAAATAATTAAACCTGAGTTTTATTAAGGTATGGAGTATTAAAATAATAAACTTTAAAATTAAAATTATTTGAATTCGCGGGCTTTCTGCTGTTTTGCACTTGCGGGTAAAATCGGGTATTTTCGGCAACTGTTGTGGGTATTCGGTAATTTTACGAACGGTAGCGCTGGCAGTGTTGCCAACAACGGCGAAAAGTCGCTAAATCTAGGGTATTTAACAAGTGGTTTAGCTTCGAAAAATAGGAATTTGCGATTAGCGACTTTTCTAGCGTTTTTGATATATTTTAGTTTGAAATTCTAGGGTATTATTCGCAATGTAGAAATTTATTAATTTCAATATTTCTAAAGTTACACATATATTTATCCTCAGCAATTTTCATATACGAAAGAATTTCAAAATTTGCAAATTTGTTATACTGATATGATTAACGCCTGAAATTATATTATGTTTACCTGACATTTATTTGTATTTCGTACGTGACCAGACGGTCATATTTGCGCTCATGACGTCGGAAATTTGAAATTAAAAACTGAAGGAGCTTTATCTTTACTCTTTGCAACGTTTGCACATTGCACAATTTGTCATTGTCAATTGTAATCACTTGGTACGAAGAATTAGAACGATAAACTGCTTTTTCCTTAAATAAATAGGTAAGTTTTTATTTTTATATTCATAAGTAGTTTGTTTACGTATTTCTTTGTTCTGTGGGAAAAAAATAAATGCTTGATTTTCTAAGGTGCGTATTTCGTATTTGGCGACTTTTGATCTGAAAATGGAGACTTTTAGTACCAATTTAGCGAATACAACTTGTGAAGAGTTGGCAACACTGAGCGCTGGTGTGTGCACTTCTTGTCTATATCTATGGTGTGCACACCGCACAGGAGCACAGGATATAGAATATAATGTAACACCTATGTAACACCGCACAGGATAACCCAACGCTGCAGGAAGGTTGGGAAACTACAAGATTTACGTCGCTTCTTCAAAGTATTCAATGTAAGTAAAAATATCAGAACTGAGTTACTTACAGGAAGTTTGTAACTAAACAACACCAACTTAACCTAACGTGTTTTCAGATATTGCATTTGATAAAGCCGAACCCTATTATTTTTATTATCATAATGGACGTGAAGCAGGAATTACGTGATAATAATTTATGTAATGCAATGACCAGCGGCGTTCATAGATCTCAGTTGAAAGTCGAAGAAAATGAAGTAGTCACTAACTTAAATGTACAAGAGATCATTGAAGCTGCTGTCGACAACACGGCTTATCACGAATTAAATATTAAACAGGAAGAACTTGATGTAAAAGATGAATTGCTTGCTACATGTGCCGCAAGTGAAACCTTTTTGGAAGAACGGTTAGTTTGCAAGGTCTGCGGATGTGAAGTAGAAGACGAGAGTAGTTTTGCGAAGCATATGATGACTCATGAAAAACAGTTTCCAGCATGTTCCATGTGTGAATATAAGGCAACCAATAAATACAGTTTAGTTAGACATATGAGGACACATACGGGTGAAAAACCTTATTCATGTTCTATTTGCAAATATAAAGCAGCTGAGAAAAGTACTTTAGTGAGGCACATTAAGACACATACAGACGCCAACCCTACAAAAGAAAAACCTTATACATGCTCAATTTGTAGATATAAAGCAACTCACAAACACAGTTTAGCTAGACATTTGAGGACACATACAGGTGAAAAATGTTATGCATGTGCAATTTGCGAGTATAAAGCAGCTCTGAAAAGTACGTTGGTTAGCCATTTGAGAACACATACAGGTGAAAAACCTTTTTCCTGTTTCAATTGCGATTATAAAGCAGCAATGAAAGGTACTTAGTGATACACATGAGGACACATCTAGTACAAAAACCTACAGACGAAAAACCTTATACATGTTCTATTTGCAACTATAGATCAGCTCAGAGGCACAAGTTAGTTAGACATATGGTGACACATACAGCCAAAAAACCTTATACATGTTCTATTTGCGACTATAGATCAGCAAAGAAAAGTAACATGGTTAATCATTTGAGAAGACATACAGGCGAAAAACCTTATGCATGTTCAATTTGCGACTATAAAGCAGCAAGAAAAGCACCCTTTGTTAACCATTTGAGGACACATACAGGCGAAAAACTTATTCATGTTCCATTTGCGATTATAAATCAATAGAGAAAGGTGCATTAGTGAAGCACATGAGGAAACACACAGGCGAAGAACCGTATAAACCGTATACATGTTCTATTTGTGGATATAAAACAGCAACGAAAAAAACCATTGAAGGCATTTGAGGACACATACATGCGAAAAACCTTATTCCTGTTCCATTTGCGATTATAAAGCTGTAGAGAAAAGTACTTTTGCTAAGCACATGAAGACACATACAAAAGAAAAAACAAATATGTTGAATTTGTAAATTTAAAGCAGCGCAAAAACAGGTTAGTCATCCATATGAGGACACATACAGGCAAAAAACCTTATTTCTTTCCATTTGCGATTATAAATCTAAACAGAAATGCACATTAGTTGAACATATGGCGGCACATATAAGCTAACGATCTTGTTCGTATTCGATTTGCCGATTACAAAACAGGAAAGAAACCGTATGACAACACAAGCAACGGAATTAATTTATTTATGTTTTATTTGGTAGTGTAGAGCAGTGCAGAAATATAGTTTAGGCAACACATGAATATGCAAGAGGAAAATGTTATTCGCATTCAATTTGCAAATATTATTTAACATAATATGAAGGCACATACTAGAGAAAAACCTTGGAATAAGAACTTGTGGGAGCTGCTATACCGAGTGCTGACTTGCGCGACGCACCATAGGAATTTGCATAGTAAATTCTTTATGTTCAATTATTTGCTCCCCTAATTATTTATGCATTTTTTGTAGAGACAAAAATACTGCACCCATTCATACTGTTGCTAACAATTTTTCATTTTCCGGAACTGAAGGAATGCAAAAAACAAACTAGCATTTTCACAAAAATCAGTGATGCCATGGAATTATTGAAACAAGCCAATACCAACGCAAAATGCGTGCGTAGCGACAATATGTGTTGTTTGTTTGTTTGTCATTGATGTTTCATTATCAATTATGTTCTGCTTAATGTTTCTAAGGTACCTAGACCTTGTCCATCATAACAAAAATGGTTTTACGAGTATGGTGGACGTTCGTTAACTAAGCTCCTTGTTTATTGTAAAATATCCGTATCGGCATATTCCAAACAGTACAACCATTAAAAGACTGATTTATTTTAAGTTTAAACTACAGGCACGTTATTAAATAATTGTAGGTGTAATAATAAGGTTCAGAACTTACACCAAAACGAGAAAAACGACAATAAATTCAATCTTTTGACGGCAGTGACTGGATGATTGCCCCGCACGCACTTGCGTTGGCATTGGCTTGTTTCAATAATTCCATGGCATCACTGATTCTTGTAAAAATGCTAGTTTGATTTATTGCATTCCTTGGGTTCTGGAAAATGAAAAATTGTTAGCAACAGTATGAATGGATGCAGCATTTTTTTCTCTACAAAAAATGTATTTACACTTTAGCTCTAAAATAATTAGGGGAGCAAATAGTTGAACATAAAGAATTTACTATGCAAATTCCTATGGTGCGTCGTGCAAGTCAGCACCCGGTATGTACAAGAATTTTTCTCGACTTTCATAGTTTATGCACAAAAATAGTCATTCGAGAAGACCTGACAAAATACAGACGGCAACTATTAAAAGAATCTGGGAAGAAATTCGGTTATCGGTACTATCACAATGTAACGGCTACAGCAACGTTTTCTGAGTCTCCTATTTAATAAACGGCTCGTCTTTTTGTTTATTAGTATCTATTTATTTTTGCTTGTTGTTTTACATTATTTTCATATGTTTCCATATGTGCAATGTAAGCGGAATTTTTATTTCTTGAAGATATGAAACCATTTTATTTAAGAATGCATCTACAGAGCGGTTAGGAAAACCCCGGCCACTTTTCTTGCAGCAGTCAAGAGATGGCGCTTTAGTAAAGAAAATTATATAGCCCCTCTATTTACAATAGCTGCCGCTGGAGCAATATTACGTTGGTATCTCTTAAGTTCCTAGCATATTTAAAAATCGCCAAGGAAGTTGCATAATTAATTAAAACGTGACATTGACATTTGTCGTGTTTTTATTCCTTTTTCTCTTCGGGCTAATTCGAAGTCGAGGACGTGGAAATGCCAGGGTGTTGTGTCGATAAGTGTAAAAATAGTGGCAGAAAAGGATTTCAGGTATTCAGATCTGTTATTTTTTCACTGTTTACACTGAAATTTACAGTTTAGTAACTTTCTATATTGTCATGCTTGCATCAGGTTTGCTCCACGATGTCACTACTATATGTAAATAGAGGGGCTATAGAAAATTAAATTAAAATACTGACAGCAACACAAAATCCAAGTGGACTACTGAAATTAGTTCATGTGTAGCAACAATTGTATTATGCTACTACGAGCTGGTGGTGGTCGATTCTCATAAGTTTGACGCCAACGATGTTGCACTATTTGTGTCGCCATTCTGGTAGAATGACTCATTTGCACTTGATTTCACAATAGCAATCGTTGGAGATTTGCATTCATATCTACTAAGCTGTCAGTGTGACAGCAGAATTTAATTTTGAAATTGACAGTGGAAAGCAGCGTAGCTAATTTTAATTCAAATACCTAAACATTGTAAAAAATACCGACAGCTGGTGTTAATAGTTGGAAAAGTGGCCGGGGTTTTCCTAGCCGCTCTGTAGTTTAAAAATTCACTTAATTTTTTTATATTATTATACAGAGTGAGGCACATAAAGCGTTACAGAGCAATAGCACTCAAACTATTGATTACATCCAAAAATGTTTCAGACAAAAGTTTCAGTGTTCGAGAAGGCCGTCATACTGGACCACCCTATTTTTTTATCGGTGGAGGCGCTGAAACTAGGTCAAGGTCAACTCCACTTTTTTAAATGAAACCATGTATTTTTTTTTCGATGACATTATTACCGATTTGAAGACAAATTCAGCGACCTGAAACACAAGGTCATTCTAGCCACGCAAAGTATGAAAATAGTCGAAAAATCGAAAAATGCAACAGTGCAACAAACACGAGTCAACACGACGGTGCACCACCCCATTATGCTCTGTGTTTAAGACAAGTGATGAATGAGATTTTTGGCGAAAAGTGGATAGGACGAGGCGGTCCTGTAGCTTGGCCACCTCGATCGCCAGATCTAACATCAGCAGATTACTTTTTATGGGGTTTTGTCAAAGATCGCGTAATGGCGGTAGCACCTACCACGCCTGACGACATGAAAGACAGAATACGACGAGCATGTACCGAAATTACACCACAAATGTTAGCTGAAGTTAGACGGTCTTTTCATCAGCGAATTAACAAGTGCTTACAAGTCGAGGGTCATCACTTCGAGCATCTTCTGTAGGTAGAATCAAACCAAGGTTAGTGGATCCTTTGAAAGTGATTATTCCGATATTTTTCGATTTTTTGACTATCTTCATACTTTGCTAACTAGAATGACCTTGTGTTGCAGGTAGCTGAATTTGTCTTAAAATCGGTAATAATGTCATCGAAAAAAAAATACATAGTTCCATTTAAAAATCTGGAGTTGACCTTGACGTAGCTTCAGCGCCTCCACCGATAAAAAAATAGGGTGGTCCAGTATGACAGCCTTCTCGAACACTGAAACTTTTGTCTGAAACATTTTTGGATATGATCAATAGTTTGAGTGCTATTGCTCTGTAACACTTTATGTGCCTCACCCTGTAGAATATGGGGGCACGTGGAATTACTGCAGCTCATATTAATATACAACTAGCAACCAGTGAGACAAATGTCTCATTTAATAAAACAAAAAAGACCGTCCCGGACGGACGGAAATCACGTGATTTCTCGAAAACCGGAAGTGTCACGTGACTGAAATTCGGTTCCTGACCTGACATGACCATTCCAAACATATAACTTTCATAACTTTTTTCTCTATCTCTTACGGTTTGGCTGCCGAAACAGCGTCCCGGACAAGTCTAATATATATATAGGTATATATATATATAATGTTATTTCTTGACTGGGATAGGGTTTGGAAAAACTCCAATCTCAGTGCTACGCACAGGTACCAAGCTTTAATGGTTAGATTGAATTAAAACCACTTGTATGTTTCGCCTGACGTTTCGTTTTTTATTTTAAAACATTATCAAAAGCTAACACCTTGTGGACCAAAACACATGTTTTATTAAAAGCATGTGAAGATATCCAAATTTGAACAAATTCATAAACAGGGGCAGTAGGCCACCAAGATTACAGACCTGGGCTGCACATGATATAAATACACTTAGTCATACATCTAGTCAGTTACACATTAAAAATTACTAGCACATTGACGGCCATGTTGGCCAAATAGCTAATAAAATTATTGTAAATCAAATTTTAAATGTGCTAGTAATTTTTAATGTGTAACTGACTAGATGTATGACTAAGTGTATTTATATCATGTGCAGCCCAGGTCTGTAATCTTGGTGGCCTACTGCCCCTGTTTATGAATTTGTTCAAATTTGGATATCTTCACATGCTTTTAATAAAACATGTGTTTTGGTCCACAAGGTGTTAGCTTTTGATGTTTTAAAATAAAAAACGAAACGTCAGGCGAAACATACAAGTGGTTTTAATTCAATCTAACCATTAAAGCTTGGTACCTGTGCGTAGCACTGAGATTGGAGTTTTTCCAAACCCTATCCCAGTCAAGAAATAACATTTTACTGTGTATGTAACCACACAAGCTGTGAGAGGGACTATCTTTATATATATATATATATATATGGGGTTCATTCACGGCTGTAGCCGTCTTCCCATTCCTAAGCGCCATTTTTGCCAGTCCTGTGTATCGTGTTCTTCCAAATCGCGTGTTCTCATTGATTCTCGTATTCCCTCGTTCCAGGACCGTCTTGGTCTTCCTTTTTTTCTTTTACCTGGTGGTTTCCATTTGAATATTCGCTGAGGCCATCTGTTTTCATCCATGCGCATTAGATGACCAAACCATTTGAGTCCTCTCCGTTCTATTCTTTCAATTATAGTATCGTGTGCATCCATTTCTCTTCTAATCTGTTCATTAGGGACGTGTTCTAATCTAGATGTTCTCGCACTTCTTCTCAAGTAGTCCATCTCCACTGCAGTGAGCCTTCTCTTGTTTTCTGCATTAAGTGGCCACGTTTCACTTCCGTATGTCATCACTGACTCCACCATAGTTTTGCCTATCTGTTTCTTGACATTCCTAGAAATATGCTTATCCCACCATAGTGCATTTAGGCATCCTACGACTCTTCGCCCTTTCTCTATTCTTTGTTTAATTTCATTTGTGCCCAGGCCTTCCTTTGTCAAAATCACACCTAAATATTTAAATTGCTCTACTTGCTTAATGTTAGTATCGTCATTTATTAAAACTTGAAAGTGGGCTTCTGAATTTACTGCCAAGTATTCAGTTTTGTTTACGTTAATGTTTAATCCCCATTCTTCATAATATTTGTAGAGTCTTTTTAACATAAACTCTAAGTCAAACGCGTCTTGCGCAATGACAACTTGGTCATCAGCAAAATTGAGTGTGAATAAGCAGTCATCTCCTATAGGTACTCCCATGCCTTGAACTCTACGTTTCCATTGTTTAAGGACAGTATCCAGGTATATATTGAATAATAATGGCGATAAGGAGCGTCCCTGGCGCAACCCTTTTGATGTATATATAGGTTCTGATATTTTGTTTTCTATTTTTATATTTGTAACGTTGTCTTTGTAGAATTCTTGTATTAGTGAAATCAATTGTTGATTTATCGAAAATTCATTTAGAGCTTCCCATAGTTTATGTCTAGGTATGGAGTCATAGGCCTTTTCTAAATCAATAAAGGCTAAGTGGGTTTCTTGTCCGACTGCTATATGTTTTTCGGTTAACTGCTGGATTATGAAGATGTTATCCACACATGATCTACCAGGAGTGAACCCACTTTGATCTTCACTTATTTTATTCTTAACTTCTTGCGGAATGTTGTTTAATACCTTACCAAATAGTCTCGACATTGTGCTATTAACACTGAGACCTTTATAATTGTTGGGGTCTTTTCTGTCACCTTTTTTATAGATTGATGTTAAGTAGGAAGTTTTCCATTGAACAGGGATTTCCCTTTAGTCAATGCATTTGTTTATTAGATTAGTAATTCTACAGTTATTCCTCCTGGTCCTGGAGATCCACCATTCTTCATGCTTCTGAGTGCTAGTTTTACTGTTTCTGTTGTCACTGAAAAGGTCTTAATGAAGTCATTGGCAGTATCGGCATTGTTAGTATTAGGTTGTACTCTAGTTTCTGTAAGTAATTTCTTATAATGTTTTAGCCACTGTTCTACGTCTATCGGTATACATTGTTTACCTGTTGTATTTTTGTTCAGGTTTTTAATATTACGCCATACTTCAGTCAATTGATTGTTCAATTGATCTCTCAATCAATTGAAATTACTATTAAATAATTACAAATATGATATTTTAGCTATAAGTGAAATGTGGCTTTCGAATCATATCTGCAGTGATCTTATTTATATTGATGGTTATAATCAAAGACCGGAAGTTATGGCAACAAAAAAATTTAAATGTGCCGTCATAAATGGCCTAATAAAACCTTAATATTTGCAAATAAAATAAAAATTGCAGTAAAATGTTTAGATTCTCATTTATAAAGTGACATATTGTTTCATAATTTGTAGCTGGTAAATGTTTGCAGACTACCAAATAGGGAGGTTTTGCATTATTCTTCTCCATTGCTCCAACTAACAAATTTGCGATGTAAAAACCTCGGACATCCGTGGTCTCATCCACAATCAAGTATAATTGTTTCCAATGTAATTTTTATTTTTGTATAATTTTGTCCCAAAGAAAGCCTGTAAATGTTGGTTATTCGATTTATGAAGCGGACCATTCGATGCTATAAGTGCCTTGCACAAATCTTGATAGAACTCAGATTTTTTATCAGAACTTGCCGAAGAAGAGTTTGTAAGTAGAGTTCGCTTAAGTTTTCGTTTGATTTATGCAGCACGTTTGTGGCTTTCAAAAAGGAAAAAATTCTCAACCTCTTATTGGACGGTGCACTTCATTAACAGAATTAAAAAGCAAATTAATACATTTATTTACCTATCTTAGCATGAGCATCTAGGAAGTACTTCTTCCAACTTCCAACTGCTGTTAGGCATGTGTTGCAATAAATTATTTTTCCATCTTTTGTAAATAATTCCGAATCTTTGTTGTACGCTGAAATCCAGTTATTTATTTTCAAAGTAACTGTTGAAGGTGTTTTTGGCATTTTAACAACAAGCACTATATAGTAAACAGACAATGCAAGATTGCTACTGCTGGTCAACTCAATATATTTTGAGTTCGTATCGGATTCATATCACTGTTCGACATATAGTTTCTAGGAAGTAATTAAGACGATAAGCTTGGCATGGGTTTTATTGAGGATCGCGTTCGGCTAAGCTAATTCACAATTTAAAAAGTTATTTTTAGATTTTAATTTTCATGTGGAGCAGTAAAATTGCTTTATAAAAGGAAAACTCTAAATATTATTAGATTAGGTTTTGTTTGTTGTTTGACACAAAACCTCACCTGCAAATCTCAAATTTGACATAGACTGACAATACACTTCAGTACTGCCAAACGTATAACACATATCACAGCCTGCCCTAATTGGTTTTTTTATTGATCTGTCTTTATTTAAAATTGCAAAATATTTGAGTAACCCCAAAAATTACAAATAATTGCAATATAAAATTTCATATATAGAATCTTGGCGATATAATTCGTAAAGAAACCTAATCAGACTGTTCCTAAGTATCAGCAAGATAAAATTGCTATATGCAGAACTTCCAGTCTTTGGTTATAATATATTTCGACGTGACCGAGGGCGTAGCGCTGGTGGTGTTTGTTTTTATGTTAAAAGTGTTTATAAATGCATCTTAGCAGAAACAAACAATTCGATAGAACAACTAAGGTTAACACTGAAATTGAATAAAGCTTCAATTTCTATAGGATGTGTTTAGAGAACACAAATCACTAATTACAAGTACTTTCTGATGAATTGGAGCAATCATTTGCTATGTTCTGTAATCAACATTTTGGGGTCAATATTTCGACACAAGCCATTGATGTTAGTCATCGTATGGGAAAGAAGCATAATTCTAAAGCTAGACCCATTATAGTAAAGAGTAATAGTAATTTATTTTACAAGACGATAAAGTTAAATTTTATCCACGAGTGGATAAAAATAACTTTATCGTCGTGTATAATACGATTTTTTTTTCTATAGCAAGAACTTTAACAATTTCAAAAGAAAATAAGGGCAGTCAATCACATTTCAAACTGTCAGTAGCTAGATTGGGTTGCTACAATAATACGAAGCTGTCATATTTAATTTAAACAAAAGTTAGAAAATTAAATTACTTTATCTATTCTTGATGTTAAAGTGCTACTTTATCTAATTACCCTTGCTGTTAAAATAAAACTTGAGCTTTTGTTTTAAGTTGATAAAAGCACACTTTAACATGTGCTATAGAAAAAAATTATTAAATATGGCTGTGGAAAAGTTTGGCATAAGAAATGTATGGACTTGTAGTGGAGTGATATACGTCAAGGTGAATGAAGTGGTGCATAGAGTGATGTCGAATTCGGATTTGATGAAAGTAAATTCTATTATTGATAAACAGGCCCGTGTGCAATGCATCTACTGACAAGGATAGCTACTTGTGTTCTTGTACGTACTACACACTCTTTATTAGTTTAAGAATTCTTTGTCACACACAATTAAATAGTATAATATTTACTTTAATTTAACTTAACTTAATTATAATGTAAACGGTAGTGGTACATACGGAATAGAGGAATACAATGTTCTTTTCGGCGGGAGTGTTAATCCAATCTCAATTTTTCATTTAAATATAAGGAGTATAAATAAAAATGTTGATGAGTTTTTACTACTATTACAATCGCTTGAAACCGAGTTTGATATTATTGTGCTCACTGAGACTTGGCAAATTCATTATGACCTGGAACAATTTTTATTACCGAAATACAAATTGCATTATAATAACGGACGTTTCAATCAAAATGATGTAATGTAATTTATCTACTCCTACTGCACAATGGCCATGAATTATGATTCATAATTCACGGTTTGCAGCCAATCATAAAATTCTATTTTCATTATTCAATAGTTTGCAAATTGCAACCAATCAGAAAATTCTATTTTCATTATTCAATAGGTTGTAGCCAATCACAAAATTCATTCTTATTATTAAATGACTTTTGAAGTTAACAGCTGTCACAAATGTCATAATTCTGAAGTATGAACACAAGGCTCCTATTGCATAGGAGTAGATAAAATATCGTATTATATTCGCGATTATGGCCATTATTCACTCAGATGACTTGCGCCACGCGCCTACGGCTTGTGGCGCAAATGTCATCTTCGTGAATAATGGCTGTCATAATCGCTCATATAATAATATACTATTATGTTAGGAATTGTATTATCCATTATAAAGTTGAAATAATCGAGGGTAATTTTGATTCCAATTTTATTCGTATATGTGGTGATAAAGATCATTTATCATTTGGTGCTACTGCTGCCTATCTATCACCTAGCAATGAAAATGAGTTTTTGCAAGATCTTGAGAGGATTTTGCCTGGATTTAATCAAAATATTGAAATTTTTGTTGGTGATATTAATATCGATATCCTGGACAATGATAATAGTACCTATATCGACAGGGAATTATTTAAATTTACTTCATGAATTCCGCTATCTAACTTATCTGCAAAAACCAACTAGAGTAACAAGTAACAACAACTACTACATCCTGTATTGATCACATTTTTATTTGCTGTTAGAATCAATTGTTGAGTTATCTCTAACCTGTGGTAGTCGAGTCTCAAGTTACTGACCAATATTCTACTGAATTAATAATTAAAAATGCTGATATAACAAACAATGTGTCAGTGCCTGCAAAAACAAATATTAATACTATAACAAAAATTGATTTTGAAAAGTTATCGAATATCATTTCAAAAGAAAACTGGATTGATGTACTTGACACGCAGGATGCAGATAATGCATCTCAACTCTTTGTTGATGAATTAAAAACTTTGATTTCTAATTCTGAAACTAGTGTAAAAATTAAATTTCAATTATAGTTATTTACTATACAAGTGGGATAACAGCATCATTAATATACGTGTGTGTAAGTTACAAACGAGTGCGTAGCACGAGTTATGTAAGCGCACAAGTATATTAATGATGAATTATCACACATGTATTGTACAAAATTTTATCTACGACTGCCTAAAATTGAGAAAAGTGCATTAAGAGAAATGTCAGATCTGTCATTTTCAAAAATATTTTAGTAGGCAAATGTCATTATGGCATTCATTTGACACTATTTCAGTTACGTAATGAAGTCATTACACAACTCAGTTGCGTAATGAAACCATTACATAACTGAGTGGTGTAATAAGCTTCATTACCTAACTGAAATAGTGTCAAATGAGTGACGTAACGCGTTACTTATCCCACTGGAGTAGATAAAAAAAATTAAAGCCCTGGATGACAAATGTAGTGTTAAACTCCCTCAGAGTGAGGGATAAATTAAGTAAACCAGTATTGTGTAACCCTAATGATAATGAGCTTTTTCAACATTACAAAATGTATAGAAATTATTTAACTAGATTAATTAGAATTAGCAAGGACAATTATTACAAAAACAAATTAACCTTCATTAATGGAAATTTGAGAAAAACATGGCGGGTGATCAATGAAGTTACTAATTCACCAACTAAGAGTGAACATATTGATTCTGTACTAGACGATACAGGATATTTATTAAGCGATGATGCAGATAAGGCTAATTATTTTAACAAATATACTTCCAGAATGTTGCCATTAATATGGCAGAGACGGTAGATAACACTAACAATAAACACAGTTTCTTCGATACGTATATGCTTCACTCAATATTTTTATTACCTGTTACTGATTGTGAAGTAAAAAGACAGATAAAAACTTAAAAAACTCACATTCTTCTGGAATTGGCGGTTTATCAAACTATTTAATAAATAATATATTTATTTATTTTTATAGTAAAACCGTTAGTTCTATATTTTAGATTGGGTAAATTACTTGAAATATTTAAAATGGTTAAAGTGAAACTCTATTAGGTGTGATTATCATCAGTAACAATGAAATTATTACTGATTCTGGGGTGAAACATAAACTCGCTAATCATGAACTAATATTTTGTAATTTAAATATCAAATCTCTTTCTTTCCACTTTACCTACATCCAAAACAATTCAAAGCTTTCGTGATTTTAATGTTAATTTATTCCAAGACAATATCCGTAGAATACCATGGCAAAGAATATTTGTTCCCAATAATATTAATGAAAAAATTGAATTTTTAAATAATACTAACTTAACCCTAGAACGCATACATCTAAGAAAGTTACATTAACGCATATGTGGTGTCGTATACGACACCACACCTTTTTTTGTTTAATGAGGCACTTTAAATTTACTATGCGCCTTTTTTAATATCTGGGAGATAATTTTGACTGCATAGATGCATATTAAAGCGCAAAGCGGAAATGAAAGTTCTTAAAATATTTATTTATGAGTATGAATAAATGAATTGTTAAATCTAAGGAACTGATCAGGTACTAATATCTACGTTAAACACTTTTGACAAATAACTACAGTGTGATTTTGTAAAAACTCAATTGCAGCACGCCCTGGATAGCCTGAATCAGTTGGCAGTACTGAAGTGTATTGTTGGTTACACTGTCTGTGTCAAAACTCAAGCAAAACCAAAACTGCTAACCTCGAATTTGACATAGACTTACAGTGTCACCAACAATACATTTCAGTATTGCCAACTGATTCAGGCTATCCAGGGCCTGCTGCAATTGAGTGTTTAAAAAATCACTCGGTAGTCTCTGTTCAGCACATAAATTACACTGCAGGCTATCAAGTTAGGTTTTGCGTCAGTCTGTGTCAAAGTTTTGACACAGACTGACGCAAAACCTAACCTGATAACCTTGAATTTGACATAGACTTACAGTGCCACCAACATATTGTTCATACGTTTGAACTTCCACAGCCCGCAGAGGATCATTTTTTTTTGGATCTCTCGATATTTGCATCATAACCTCAAAAAGTTATTTAATGTCAATTGAAATTAGTTCTAATTATAAGCGTCGCCATCTCTGTTCCTTTTAGTAATTAGTTAATATATTATCGAGTTACCTTTGTAATATGTTATTTTGGTTGCCTGCTCCACTCTATCTGTTCGGAGACTGAAGTATAATAGCTAACTGGCAATCCTATAAAGACAGTAGTCATAGCTATTTTAACAAATTCCACTTCGCATTACGTTACTATGAAAATTATGTACGTAAACTGACAGATGGCAAGTGGTTACCGACCAACACCTACCGAGAAAACGTGTTACGTGATTGCATAGATGGCGTCATATGCGACACCAAGTAACTAAAAAACTAATTATAAAGCTTGTAACAAGTTTTGGAAATTAAAAATTAAAGGAGATATCAACAATAATCTTCTGGAGAGGTACTGAAAATATGAATATGATAACATAACAGCAAATCACTAAAAACTAGATAGTTAAATAGGTGGTGTCTCATATGACGCCACCTATGCGTTCTAGGGTTAATTAATGCACTCGATTTACACGTTCCATCTAAAACAATAAATGTTACAGATACCATTCGAGTTGCAATGAAACTTAGAAACCAAGCCTTAGCTAAATATCGCCAAACTAAGTCTTGTAGTAAATGAGAGTACCTACTATAAATCGTTACGTAATCATGTTAATCATATACATATGTACAGTTATTCAATTCAATAAACCTTATTATTATTATTATTATATGCTCAAAACAGAGAAAAGGACATATTATTCTTCTTAACATAGAATTTCGGCTTCGACCGTGTCGTATTTGTATATGAACACCCAGCATTCTCTGGCTTAATGTGCCTTGCACCTTGTGAAGTCGAGCAAAAACCCGCGCGATGGCCATGCTCTTTGGTGGCTCGTGTTGTTTGAGTATCTTGAGAACGAAGATACTTAGGCAGAGTTGGCCGTTTTGCTGTTTGTGCATCCATATTCACTAACGTTTTGCAAGACCTTGCAGCTTGCATCATCAGAGTGAAAGTCGCACTGAGACTCAACTTCACAAGGTGCAAGGCACATTAAGGCTAGTATTTAGTAACTTTAAAATCGTCGTTCGCCACATCTAGGGATTTTTGAAAACGCCTAAATATAGGCAACAAACTGAACGGCTATTGCCTCTGGCAATGGTCTGTTGTAGATTTGACCAGTGGAGATCGTTAAGCCTATAATGACAAGTTAATCTGACAGCGTACCTCATTACGAAAAGTTCGGTAAGAAAACAGAATGCAAACACATTCAACCGTAAATATAGGGCAACGGGAAGTTATAACTGAGAATATCCCTTATGTATATTTGATTGAAAATTTTCCATAGCAACGGCGATTATTAATAATCAGAAATTTATTGAAATTTACCGGGAAATTTCCAGTTATGTCACTGTCATCAAAGCATTTAGAGACAACAAAGCTGTGAACAAACAACAAAGTCAGTAGGCCGATAATGATTGTTGCTATGGGCAACCAAAAGCGACCCCTAAACAAACTTAAATGTTAATTAACTGTTGTTTTGACAAAAAATCCTAAAATGTTAGTACTTAGATATTAGTTTTATTATTATTTTTAACAAAAATGTTTTCTTTACTGTGCTTTTTTCATTCGTGATATTCTCTATCAAAATATAACGCGTGCATAAAAAAATTCCTATGGAAATATTTGCAAAACGTGGTTCCTCAGCAGAGCCGGATTAAGGGGGGGGGGGGCTAAGGGGGCTGCAGACCCGGGCCACCGAACTTCGGGGGCCTCGAAAAGATTCGAAGGTTATAATCTAGTGCAGTTTCTAATCATTTAGATCCCTTTGTACCCGTTGCATAAATGGAAATGGGGCCTCTAAAAAATTTAGCCCTGGGCCTCACATATCCTTAATCCGGCTCTGTTGCTCAGCTACTTTTTTTAACAAAAGCATTCCTACATGCCTTCAAGAAATTAGCTCCAGAACATTTTTCCAAATATTTTCAGAAAATTTTCAATCATTTGGTATATTTCTACTGAAAATTGCATAATGTTTTATAATGGTCATAATAATTTAATAGTCTTTGTTCTACATATCATAAAAATTTAAAATGCATACAATATGAAAACAACATATTATAGAATAATTCATTCACATAAATCAATGGCGTTATAAATTAAATATTTATGCTACTTTGAGAATTAATACTCGTATACTATTTTTAGCCCTATTGCCACGTTGTAGTTAAAGAATAATTACTTATGAAGACCCAATAATGCTAGTTGAAACGTTTACAACGACAAATTAAACTTACTCGACGTGATGCTAAAACCCAATAAACTATCAATTAACATTGAAGGTAAAAGGTCAATTAAATGACATTTATAAAAGAAATGCATGGTTATACTACATTCGAATATTTGGTTTTTTATATCGTTATTGTTATTCCTTTTTTTCTTTGTTTACTTCTTGCTGATCTTACATGTTCAAGAAGATTTTCTTTTATTTCATTATAATATTCTGCATTCACAACATTTATGTACATAAAGGTACTATTCTTATTTGATCATGTTTTTTGTCTCGTCTAAAACTCTGAGTAATCAATATTATGGTATATTTTAATAAATATTGAACAGTTTATTGAAAACTAACAAAAAATCTGCGTCATACATAAATAGATACGCTTTGGATTTAAATTCTTATTTACAGTATATGTTGGATGTTAGCTACATGTAAAAACGTATAGATACATATTTATTTCATTTTTAAATTCAAATTTTTAAAAATCTGAATTTCATCGTTTAAGATCATTCTAAATCCTCGTCATGACCAATCACTATAAAATTTCATGTTTTGCTTATTTTCAAAAAAATCACTGCGTAATAATACGTATTTGTGCGATAGTGTTAGGTATTTTTGGTTTTTGTTCATTGGTCTGTGTGTCTGTCTTTTTGTGTGTCTGTCTGTCTGTGAACAGAATATCTCAAAAACGAAAAGAGGTATGACGTTGAAACTTCATATATAAGTTTTGTGTACCATCTAGATGCGACAGCAAGCGATTGAAGAGAATCGCATAACCCGAAGTATGTGTTTACTCTTGTGATTTTTCAGTCTTTTTCGTTTTTTTCAAAAGCAGCTCTAACGATTTTTTTTCAAACTTTACAATTTTAATGTGTATTGATGTGAGATAGGCGATTTTCAAGTTAAATACCTATAAAATGGGTTTCTTTTGTTTTTTTTTCGTTTGTCTTTATTAACTCCTATTTTTAAAATTAAAAAGAAATCATGACTACTATTTCCAAATACAGGGACAATTAAATATATGCAATAAAAGCAAGTGCTTCGTTGTTGTATGTCACCACTTGAAATTTCCATAGAAGTAATGTATAGAGATGCAATTTTTTGGCAAAACAAGATGATACCAAAACTACAGCAATTTTATACAATGGCATTATTCCCAGAACTTGTAGTTCCCAGAAGCATAAGGAATCTGCCAAATCGGGAAACTTTTTTGAATAACTGACAGTTTTTAAAACATTTTACATTCCTAAGAGATTATTACTTGTTCTGATTCCTATTTTTATCTTAACATTAATTAATTAGGTACTTCTTATTTTTATTTTATTATTAATTTAATTAAATAGGTATATAGGTAATTGTGACAATTTATTTCTTTTTATAAATGTATGTGTTTGCATGTTAGTTAATAATAGTAATTTATTATACAAGACGATAAAGTTAAATTTTATCCACGAGTGAATCGTTTAACGTCGAGACGAAGTCGAGACGTTAATGATTCAAGAGTGGATAGAAATAACTTTATCGTCGTGTATAATACAATATTTTTTTCTATAGCAAGAACTTTAACAATTTCAAAAGAAAATAATGACAGTCAATCACATTTCAAAATGTCAGTAGCTAGATTGGGTTGCTACGATAATACGAAGCTGTCATATTTAATTTAAACAAAAATTAGAAAATTAAATTACTTTATCTATCCTTGATGTTAAAGTGCTACTTTATCTACCCTTGCTGTTAAAGTAAAACTTGACCTTTTGTTTTGAGTTGATAAAAGCACACTTTAACATGTGCTATAGAAAAAAAATTATTTTTTGCATCTATCTGACTCCTACGTTTTGTTTTTACTATAACGACAATAATTTTTGTGCATATGTTTGCTATTTTACGTGCATATTTTCCAACTTTTAAGTACATATTTAGCCTAAGCCTGGTTATAAATAAATTAACTATTAAACTTCTTTATATTGTAACAATGAATGTTTGATTTTCATGATAAAATCGAAATGTTTGTAAATAAATGGTTTGGCGTAACGAAAGCAGAGTATTTGGTGAAAAGTGAAAATTTTAAACAATTATACTGGCGTTGGTGTGATATAATTTTACTTCTAAGGAAGCTATCGAGATAAAGTTATCCGCAGTAAAAGATTTTAATATAAACCAAAAGTAAATCAATGTAAAATGTAACAGAACAAACCTTTACATTCGAACTGCTAAAGAACGTCTTTTACCTATTTCTCGGAAGTACCTATGCACTCAGAAACGGCGTGACACAAACGTCATGTATGAATCTCTCAACGCTTAGTTTATAGAAATACACTTGTTTGCTGTGTCGGTGAATTTTTCATTGTGTATCTACAGTTCTCGCAGAAACCAGTTATTATAAAACAGGACAGATATTAGACAGTCTTATAATGATGTTTCAAACTGATATTAAAATTAATTAAATGATTTCCTGTCAGTCAAATTACTTACACATATGCTTGTCTAAAAGTTCATTTTCCTATTTTCTTGTTGGCATCTTTTTATTTATCTTGCATAATTTCTAATCGCGTTTAATGCTGTTCTCGTAGTCTGTAGCAATAGATTTATAATAAAATCTAAATAAATCAAAAATAAATAATTTAATTAATAAAACAGAAATTTTAATCATGACTATTAATAAATACTATCGTTGGTTGAATGTTCAAGAGCAGCAAACTAAAATTGGGCCCTGTTTTAAAATGTCTCAAATAGTAGCAATAATATCGAATAAAGTACTAAACTGAACCTTGAAACTTTACGTTCAAAGCACAAAATCACCACCAATTATTTGTGCCTTCATTTTAATTTAACTGAACTATCAAATCGTAGAACGTTACATTTGTTAATTTTTCTATTTAATTTAATTAATTATCGTGTTGACGCCTCTACACTTTTATCACAAATACAATTCCGACTGCCTGATTTAAGAACCAGATCTCAATTTTCATTTTTATACCCGCTTTCTAGGACTAACGTGCATTTCAAATCGCCTATTTTAGCAATGTCAAATGCGTTCAGTAAATTGGAGGTAAATATTGACATATTTTCACTCACAAGTGGTCAGTTTCGTGCTGCAATTTCCAACAGAAGTGATTTTGTACTCGGGGAAATTTTTTATTATTATATTATATGTGGATTTAGGCGGTGCTTTCATTTTATTTTATTTTATTATTATAGGCACTGTTTCACTGTTGTGGTGCTATGTTATAGTTTAGTTTAGAAGATAATCAGTTATTTTGTTTTATTTAATTAAGTCTTAGCGACACTAATTTAATTATTAATTTGTTTATGTTTCATGTAATTGGGAATTTAGTTCCCGTTGGAAATACATCTATTTATTATTATTCAAATAACTGCAGTTTTACTTTTAAAATTTTAAACAAACTGGGAGTATAGCCGCTCATTTATTTGATGTTATCTTAATCGGCTTACCTAGCTTAACTGTGGTGAATCATACCTTTTGCTTTCCTCATCTAATGTGGTTAGATGGGTTGCATATCTTTAGAAATAATTTTTTGAATAAGAATGTTTCAGATTGATACAAATTATAAGATTTTGGATTAAGATTAACATTCTTCAAACTTTTTGGTAGCTATCCTGATGGAAAATAACAATCTGAATGCACCGGGAGAGCAAAAATTCTGAAATTTGAGTTAGTTGACCTTATATTTTCAATAATAGTTAGAAACAAATATAATAATTTCTTAAATTGTATTTAACTTTTTCAAAATTTGGGGCAGCGGGGGGCATTTATAAGTAATATACCGACATGTAAAATAGTCGTCATTTATTCCATCTGTAATAACAAAATTGTAATTTTGTTACAAAGTTATTTCCATTATTGGATAAATACCGGTATACGGCAACTTACTAAATGCAAGCCTTAAGCCAGAAAATGCTGGGTGTTCATATACAAATACAACGCGGTCTAAGACGAAATTCTATGTTAAGAAGAATAATTCGAGTAACCACAAAAGCCTCAAACAGTATAAAAGGACATATTTTTAGTTTTCTGCTAAAAATTGTAGTTCCAAAGAAATGTGAAATAAACTAAATGCCGGTTGCACCAACATCGCAGGTTAAATTACTTAACTCAGTCTATGTCATATTCGAAGTTAGCAGTTAGCTTTTGCGTCAGTCTGTGTGAAGACTGTTGTAAAACCAAACCTACTAACCTCAAATTTGACATTGACTTACAGTGCCATCAACAATACACTTCAGTACTGCCAAACGTATGGCATGAACTGGAGCTGTTTATTGTGCCTCAGTACATAAAAGCAAGTTCTACACTGTTTGGTAATGTTTTTACATTTAAAGTCCCTAAGTCTCATTAAAATTTTAATATGGATTAAATTGAGAACTCTTCCGGATTGCTGCAGACAGAGTCAGGATTGCTATGATGATCGCCAACATTCGCAACAGATTGGCACCCTAAGAAGAAGAAGAAGAAGAAATTGAGAAGCGTTGCACCAACCTATTTTTTGCATAGTGATCATGAAAGTCGTCTTTTTTTAACGAAAAATCGTATCTAAAGTACCACTTTTTTTAACTCAAAATCATGAAAAAAGTACACTTTTTTAACTATTTTATTGAAATGTTAATTTGACAGTTGTAAATTCCGAAGTCCTTTTTGACTAAATTTCGAGTTACAAGGGATCACTATACAAAAGAAGTAAAAAACTACGTGTACAACACGTTTTGAAAGTCCCTTTTTTTATTTATTTGCAGATTCATGAAAAAAAGAATGACTTTCAAAACTAGTTGTACAATAGTACCTATATTTAAACTCAAGTTAACTAACTTGTGATTTGATGCGACAACATTGCATTATCTAAACGTTAGCTTCTTCTGATTGGTCAATCGGTGACTTTAATGTTGACAGTTCTCATTGTCCTCTCATTTAAATTCTGGGCATATTGATAATCTATTATAAATATGTAAAAACGCGAGAGATCTAATTTCACTAAAGGCGAGAAAAAGCTGGCACTGGAAATTGTATGGAAGTATTTTCATGTACTGGAAAATTAAAAAAACGACGGTACAACAGTGAAAAAGAAGGCAGATCATGGAAAAATGTGGCCAAATCATTTAACGCTTCTTCTAATAATGCTGAAAGGCTAAGTACTAGGTCAATTAAAGACTGCTTACAACAATATTAAGAAGCTGAAAACAGATAGTGCAAAAAATGACAAGGTAAATTTATGTTCATGTTATTCATTTATGCTACTTATTATTAACTAAATATGGATTGCAGTTACAAATGTATAAAATAGGTAGAGGGCTACAAATTGTACGAAAGGTCAGGAAATCTGAGGCACATTAGTCTGCTGAAGCCACAATTCGAACCACTCAAGTCATGCTTTGATTCAGCTGCAAACTACATAATTGATGGTGGGATACTATAATTTTTAAAAACAAGCTAGTAAACTATATACATAATTTATTTATTTACAAGCAAAGTAAAATGTGATTAGATTTTTCAAATGAGTCCATTAAGGAAAATGAAGATGATCACATTGTTGATGTGGACAGCACTCAGGAGGTACCTAGCTGTGCTTCTCAATGCGGCCATACCAAATATACAAGTGATTGGGCTATGTAGTAATGAGCCACAAATGTTAAACATGGTCCTTCAACCACTATTCCAAATACCTGTAAACGAAACGAACCATTAGCAATGTATAGTACAATAACGTCAGCAATTACCTACACTAAAGGAAAAATTAAAAAAGCATATTTTTTTATCAAAAAAGGCAGGAAGAAATAAATTTATAAAAACAAACTGAGCTTGCTATAAAAAATAAAACAATTAGGACAAATGTAATTACGTATTAAATATTTACTTACCCATTAACAAATGTATTAATTAATTATGTTCTTGCTGAAGCATTTATATCACGATTTATTTCAATATTAATATTATGGCTGGAAGATCTTCGTTTAAGTTAGGTGGTATTTCTTTTAAATCAATTGATAGATAGTGTAGAACAGCTGTAGCCACAATAACATCTACTACTTTTTCTGATTTTAGTCTTAATCCTATTGACAAGCAAGGGAATTTTCTTTTCCACACACCAAATGCTCTTTCAATTACATTTCTTGTATGTATTATATGGGCTGAATTATATCTGCTGCAGAAGTTGAATTCAAAGTGGCGTTAATAAATCAATTTTTGTAGCCATAATTGCTGTCATCCAAGAGCCAACCATTTTGGTATACTCTCTAGTTTCAAATTTTGCTCGAAGGGTACATGAATTAAAAATTGTACTGTCATGTAGGTACTGAACCAAGTCAGCAAGCTACAATATCAATCATTTTTAAATTTGCATCGCATGTTACCTAAGCATGTCTAATTAACAATAACTACTATAGAATATAATAAATAAATACCTACTTACCCACATTTCCTAATAAGATTAATAATAAATAGCTTACATTTATACTTGCTGTTAATTGTACATCTAAAACACAAATATGAACTGTCAAAGTATCACTCATTAATCTGGAATTAAATTTTAACAGCGGAAACTTCAGTAGTATCTACTTATTAGGGCTAATAATGGTTGGTGCAACTGAAAACGTGCTAACTACAGTTTAGTTAATACGAGTTACTTAATTCACGACTGACCAAGGTTGCACAAAAGCAAAAATTGAAATTCCACCACATTTAGCTAATTCTAATACAATAAATAACTTTTATTTAAACCCTATTCCCGATATTGACAATATTAATAAAACTCATAAATTAGTTTCAAGTGAAATTGAATATCAATTTAAAGTAGTGGATACTGAAAGTGTACTTAAAATTATTAATGATATTAAAAGCAATGCTACTGCCATGAGGGCCTAAATATTGAAATTATAAAACTCTTCCTACCTATACTATACCCTTATTTTACTCATGTCATTAATTATGCTTTTCTTACAAATATTATTCCTGACAGTTGGAAGAAGGCGGTAGTATTGCCATTACCTAAAACAGCGTTTTTCAAACTTTTTCAAACCGCGACCCCTCTACAAGCAGAAAAAATCTTGCGACCCCCTGACCTCAAAACGGCCAATGACGGCTCGAGGCGTTCAGTGGTCAGCTGTTTCATTCAACATTAAGTGAAGAACAGTAAAGTAGTCTTACGTTTCTCCCCCTTAATTATAAATAATATAAATTAATACTTTAAAATAAATAAATACCTACCATTTAATTATTTAATAATAGTAATTTTCGATACAAGTGCGTAAAGCTAGTCTTTAGTCACGTGTGGGGCAGAGTTAAAACTCCAGCGTTTTAAGCCCCGCGAGTGACTAAAGATGCATATCTTGCTGATATCTTTGACCACCTAAATATTTTAAATAAGGGTCTTCAAGGGAGAGAAGCAAACATTCTAACAGATTAATGGATTCATTAAAAAAATCGTTTCTGGTTAACGTCTCTAGAAAAACGTATGATTGAATCATTTCCTTGTGTTCAGAAGATTGTCGAAGAGATTTCAACTGATCAGTCATTGGTCATTCGCGATAACATTCCTAACATGGTTGTGGGATTACAAAATTTAAACCAGCAACTATTGAGTTACTTTCCAGCAGAAGAATCTCAAGCTGGCAATGGACAAAGATGGATACTAAATTATTTTCTGGTCAGTGGAACTGGCTGATCTCACCTCAAGGATGAAAGAAAAACTTAATAGAACTTGCTGCTCATGGAATGCTTAAAATTGAATTTTATTCGCAGGAGATTGACGTCTTCCGGATAAAAAGAAAGGTACAATACCCAGAGCTTGCAAAAGATGCCCTGAAATTACTAGTGTCATTCGCCAGATCCCGCCTATGTGAGCTAACGTTTTCTTTTATGTTGGATATAAAAACGAAGAAAAGAAATAGACTCGAGTTTGAAAAAGAATTGATTATTTGCGTCTCAAATATAGAACCACGATTCGAAAAATTAATAAAAGAAAAACAGGTACACCCTTCTCATTGATGCCTTCAAGTATGTGTGTATTTTTTTTTCGAATTTCGAATAAAAGGTTAAATCATTTTGTTAGTTGTTTTTCTTTTCTTTCTTTTTTTTATTAATTTTTTATGGTCAGCAGCTCGCGACCCTTTTAGAACTGCTTCGCGACCCCCCTGAGGCTCGCGACACACAGTTTGAAAAACACTGACTAAAACATCAATCCGGAAGAATTTAAAGATCTTATGCCAATTAGCATACCTACTTCAAATTTTTGGAAATCTATTGAGACGTATTTGCAAACAATTCGCAACTGCTACATTCGTTTACTCCTGATAATTATAGGTAAAGAAAGTGTGATTGATATTAACAATGACCTCAATGCAATAAGCCTGGTATCACGACAGCACTCTCTAATTATTATTAATCCCTAAACATTAGTTGTAAACTTTTGTTTGGGAAAAAAGATGTTTCATTTTTATCTGATAAAATTAGCGTGACGATTGATGGTATTCTCATTCCCATTAAGCAAGAAGCTAATAACTTAGGTCTCAACATGGACAATACTTTCAGATATGAAAACCATGTCAATAACGCAATTAAAAAAAGCGTTCAAGGTATAAAATTAATTTATCTTCACAGACACGATTTATCGACAGAAACTAAATCTTTGCTTTGTAACTCATTGGTTCTATCTAATTTTTCCTACTGCAGCGAAATTTATAGTTTATCCATTACCCAGGATATCTATATAAAAAAAAAATCAACTGCCGCATATATGGTACATCATCACTTGAGGACGGCTTGACCAATTTAGCTTTTTCATTTGTTGTGTTCGTAATTGTCAGGACAAGGTTTGTATGGAAGAAAATTTTGGGAAAATCCACCGGAAAGTTCGGAAAATCAAAAAAATGATTTTGTATGGGATTTCGTATGTTTGTATGTGACAAGTTTTCATAACAACAACACGTTCCGCGTTGAAAATCGATATTTTGCGAAAAATAATTGAATTCAAAGCGATAGTTCAGAGTGTGATTTCAGTTTGTAGTTTATTTATTTGGAAAAAATGCAGCCAGTGAGGCGTCGAACTATCGGTCGGAGCGTAGTCACCGTTTGGAGGCAAATTAAATAACAATTTCTCAAGCGCTGGAGTCGAGATATTTATGGTCTGATTTGGCTCATATTCAGAAGATGTGTGTACTACAACAACAAATTTTTGGGCAGAACAACGTTTTCCGTGTCAGCTAGTTGCTAATAAAATACAGAGTTCAAAATTCGTGTTTACGCTTAATATACAGAATAAAAAAGTATGACCATATTTCTCACAAATTAACAGATTTGTGATGGTTAAATATGCATAATAGGCGTCATTTACAATTTGCTACTCTGTCACAAAATTATTACAACAAAGCTGCCGGCTTACTTAAATAATAAAATAACATATAGAACTGATCTCCATGCTATAAATTTAATATTTGAAGGCATAATATCTCCACCTTCACATAAACCGACCTTATTTGAGTGTTCTTTTCAATACCAAATTTATAAAACGTATAATAATCTCCCTCCTATGTTTAAGCAACTTAATTTAAGAACACTTAAAGCTAATATGCGTTACCTACCATCTATACCGGGTGGTTGGTCATACCTCTGAATATAGGCAATTTACATGGCTTATCACGGTTATGCATATTCCTGCTCACCATTTTTATGGAAAAAAATGGCAGTGGTACTAAATTAAAGACAATAATTTTCCGCGTCGTTTAGTATTAAAAACTTATTGGATAATGTTAATTGTGCATAAAAATATTAAAAAACACAATGTTATTACTATTTAAGCGCTCTTAGTTGCCATGACACATGTAATTTGAGTTGCATAACTCAGGCACTGAGCTGGACAAGTTACGTGCATCACCCTGTATATCGGGCAAGTTCTTCTAATGCTACTGCTGGGGAATGCTTAATCAACTCTATGGCTATACCTCCAGGGCCCGGTGACGTGTTGTTTTTCATATTCTTCAATGCTGTTCTAATTTCGTCTTCTGTTACATCTCGTACTTGTGTTGTTACGTGTAATTTATCATTTAGATGCAGTCAAGAATTGTTACGTATAATGTTTCGTTTAAAGATATACAGATGCAGTTTAGAGATTTCGAAGGACCTGCAGTTTCTAGGTGTGTATTTGTTTGCATACTCATTTTTGCATTATTGGGATGATTTTGAAAAGCCTTGAATTTTAGGGGATTATAATAGTTTTCAAAATAGATTGAGAGTACGATTTCCGGCTGCCATTTTATGCCTCTAATTTCTGGTGTGATTGTTTGTGGGCGATGTAGCTGATTTTCCTGGAATTTCTCCATGTAGATCTATGATTCCAGAATCATCATGTAAATCGTCGTTCACCCGCAAGAAATTCTGTGTGATATTGCTAGAATGAAGCCAGTTAAACTGCATAGTAATTTATTTATGCAAGATTACTCACGTAAGGCCACCGACCACCTCTGGTCTCCTTTTCCTTCTCGTCTTACTCGTGCCACTTCGGCTGTGATGTGGTAGCCTTCCAAACTTCGACCACACGACTTCTCCCCAGTGCGGCAGCTCTCCGAAGTTCAAACCACAAGGTTTTTTCCAGAGTGCAATTGATGGGAAAAGCCTGTCGCACATGAGGTTGCACATTCGCTGGACAGACAGCATCCCCGAGTATAGCTGCCCTGTATAGCTGCTCTGTCGACTCCGCTGTGCGCTGTCATGCATCACCAGATATCTGCTAGCGATTTAGCCATCTCATCGCGCAAACTAAAAATACCGTTCGTGCTGTTGCAATGAGATTTTATGCGTTGTACCTACCTTTTATGCTGGTGATATTCCTAACCGATCGTGCCGAGAAATTAAGAAATGTGTCTCTGCGATGTTCACTTTGTGCAATTACGTATGCGGAATAGGTTATTTTCAATTTATGTATTTAATATTTCTTCGATTCGCTATCCTACCTGTTAGCATTTTGGTCGCGTTCAGCACTACTCAATTTTTTAAAATTGAATGCATTTTTAACGCGAGGATCTCCGGAAGATTAAATATTAAAAACAACTCCTCTTTTAGCGCTGAAAATACACAGTTTTAAGTGTAAAACCCCTAGGCGAAATGGTACAATTTGATTACGTTGCGTTTATATAAATGAATTGGTCGTTGAAGCGATTTGATGAGAACTACTTTTTATCGTTAACGAAGTAGGTACTTGATTTTTAAGTGACTATATCCTCATAGTTGAGATACGTGTACTCGAGCGAATTGCGAGTTAAAATCGTAGAGTTGTGTTTTCACTTAACATTTATTAACATTAAAACCTTGTACATTATATAAGTAAAACTAAAATTAAATCTACTATTTCAATTACAAACAAATATTCTATCATAGATTTGTTTTGCCTTCTTCAAGTATGGTGCAGAGTTTGTATGTGTACATACTGTAAATAAATAATTATGTTATTTCAAGCTATGGTGTTTTCCGTCTTTTATTATTTTCATGAAACAGCTAAGTGGTTTAGGAACTTACACGGACATCTGTAGGTTTTCTGGTTTGGACCGTCTCGAACCAGTGGCGCTTCCGGACAACCTGCTCAGGAACTAGCTGGCAAAATTTTGCTACACTGCGAGACAACTCCTGAATCGCCGCGCCGTGTTGTAAATTATATATTATTTTCTTTTTCTTTTGTGTACAGAAAAATTCCCCGTGTAGCATATAACAAATTTGGCGCCCAACGTGGGGCTTTCGGTAGGGGAGAAAAATTATGTTACGCGTAATTTATCAATTAGATGCAGTCAAGAATTGTTACGTATAATCTTTCGTTTAAAGACATACAGATGCAGTTTAGAGGTTTTGAGTGACCTGCAGTTTCTAGGTGTGTATTTGGTTGCATACTCATTTTTGCATTTTTGGGATGATTTTGAAAAGCCTTGAATTTTAGGGGATTATAATAGTTTCCAAAATAGATTGAGAGTACGATTTCCGGCGGCCATTTTATGCCTCTGATTTCTTGTGTGATTGTTTGTGGGTAATGTAGCTGATTTTTCTGGAATGTGGAATAAAGTGTTGTAAATTATATATTATTTTCTTTTTCTTTTGTGTGCAGAAAAATTCCCCGTATAGCAAATAACGGTGTATAGTTTCCGTAGTATAGTTGGCTTTCATATAGGCATGTCTATATTCTGTTAGCAATTCTTGATAATATTTTTTCCAGGTATCCACTCCAATTGAATATATTATGGTTGCTTTCCTTATGTTTTTCTTCAATGGCCTTATCGTTTTCCATGCCTCTCTAGATCTCGAACTACCTATCAGCAAAGAGGGAAGATTGCTTCATAATTGCATAATCAAGGGTAATGCCACAAGCAGTGGATATATTTTTGACAACTATTTTCTTGTTTCCATGTAAATTATTGCGTTTAAATTTCACGATACAAAATCACATTAAAAATGTCACGAACCGAAGGCGAGTGACATTTTAATGTGATTTTGTTGAGTGCAATTTGCAATAATTTCTATAGAAATGGCAAAATATTTAAAAAATATATATGCACTTCGAGTGGTATTTGGGACGACTATTTAACAATATTAATACAACATAACGATTTACTTTATTGAAAACTAATCCAACAATTAATATAATTATTCATTCTCAATTACATTACACGGACTACTACCAAAACATAACATTTTAAAATTTTGAACGCAAGCCAAACTTTGTTTACACAGTTTGTTGGTGTTAAGTTTTACGTAACCTAGCGATATCACTAAGGACAGAACATCGTTGCTAAGCGATATTTCGCAACAAGGCTACTTAGTTTTTGAGTAGGTACATTGTTTTGTGAATATTTTGCATGGTGCCCAATATTCAGTGATATCAAAGAGCATATAATTATATGCTCTTTGGTGATATACTGTTCCTATTGGTTGAAAGAAGCAAATCTCTGCAATATGATTGGCTTCTATATTATAGCATTGAATAGTCAATAATACTTTTTTGTCCCTTAGTGGGCTAAGTCCATGTATACTTGTAAATATTTTGTGCTCAAAAAAGCCATTCATTATTTTTAATTCATATTGGTCACACACTTCTATTAACCTTCTCCTATTATCATTTTCTACATTCTCACCATGTCGTCCGATTATAGGATCACGTATTTCACTTAATACCCGTCCATTAAAGTCCCCCAGTAATATAACTTCTTTATTATTTGATTCTTTATCTAAAAGAAGAGTCAAGTTTTCCATAAAAGTTTCTTTAACATCTGCGTTTGCATCATCATTTGGTGCATATACACTTACTACTAAAACATTTTGACCTGCGATGACTATTTGCAGAGTGATTAGGCGTTTATTTACAGCTGTCCAACTTTTAATAAATCATCTATGTTTTCTCTATATTGCTATGGACACTCCGGATTTAGCTCGTTTATCTTTATGTACGCCGCTGTAGAAATTCAGGTAATTGCCCTTTATTTCGTTGCCATTTCCTTTCTTCTTTGTTTCACTTAGTACTGCTACGTCTATGTGAAACTCTTCTAATTCTCTCAATACATCTTTATATTTATTATCATTTATATATCTTTTTTCTTCGCTTGTGTTGTCGTCTAGAATTTTCCGTCCGATTCCAAGGCTTCTCATTGGGATTTTTTGTCAGATCAATTTTTTACGGGTGGCGGGTAGCAAACCCATCGTTGCCCCAACCCTCCTGCTTTACCCGGGATTGGTACCCGGCAACAATAGTACTTGTACCACTGCAGGCGGAGTTTTTATATGTTTGACGGAAATTTGTGCTAATAGTAAATTACTTAAGGGTACTTCATTTGTAGGTTATTTGCTCTACACTACCTACACTAGGACGGACTACAAAAGTGGTGGCGTGGGAATCTAGATGAAACTGACTTGGTAAATTATTGCAAAGTCAAAAGCACCGATCTCCTAAGGTTTTGTGTTGACAAACAGTTTGGAAGCTGCGCATTATCATGTACAAATAAAACTAGTAAAAATTCATACTTTAGGTAAACATATGTTATCGATCTCTTTCTGTAGATCTACAAACATTTTATTAAAAAATTGCCGACGTTTTAAATTATGCGTGTAAACTCAAATTAAAAATTTTGCTTTGTAGGGATTTTAATATAGACTCACATAACTGCTCTAACGCCTTTAAAAAATTGTGTAATATGTTGGCAGAGTTCAATCTTACCAACGTAGTAAAATGGCCAACTAGAGTTACAAATACATCAGTTAAAACGTAATAGACAATGTTATTTCGGATCATCGTACGGTCCTGTATGAGTTAGAACTTACAATGTGTAAACCTACAGCACAGTCACGGTCTAAGATATTCCTTACACGGTGACTACAGTGTAAGAGATTAAGGTGAGTCGACTCGAATTTGAAGCTGGCTAAATTTTGTCCTAGTTCACAAATATTTCGCTAGGTGGCGAAGGGGTCGAAGTGTACACGGCCAACTTAAAAATAAATTTACGTAAACAATAATGGCACCTTACAAACACGTCGAATCTTGACATGTAAAGTGAAGTCATATATCAAAAGTGAACTGGAATCGACTCGTGAAAAAAACGAGGATATCTAGAGGTGCAGCTGCAGAAGACTCCAGTGTACGAGCTTATAACAGCAAAAGTTCGATAGAAGTAGGGTTTCCAGTCCCGGGATTCGGTCCCGGGACAGTCCCGGGATTCTACCACAAAAACCGAGTCCCGGGACCACAGCCAGCTCAGGCGAAGTCCCGGGACCATGTCAACATGCGTGCGTATACTCAATATCAGAGAATTAGGACGGATAGTCACCGGCGCCGGCGTCCGGCGTATTACTCATGGCTCTTGCACATTCTGCATTATTTGCGTTTTGCGTAGGCAGGAGAGGTATTGTTTTCGGTAGGTTAGAATTAAACCTGTGTGTTGTTTCAGCCACATTTGCATATCTTCTTCTATTTATGTATTTGTATGTTTTTTGTTGGATTTAGATATGTGCGAAAAAGCTGAATAATTTATATTTTTGGGTTTTAAGTGTGTTCGTTATTTGTCTGCTAAAGCGTTACAATTAGAATGAATGAATTGATTCGCAACCTACCTTCATTCTACATTTAAAAAATAACGATTTGTCACTATGGCAACTGTTTTATATATTGAAGATAAACAATTCGCGAAATGTAAAGTTGGTTCCTACAAAATTATTATAATCAGAGACAACTTGACGAAAGGATTACACACGCACTTTGCAGTTCAAACAAAAGCAAAAGATGAAGAGCGACAGACATTTTTAGTGCCAGAAGAAAGCAATAAAGTTGTAGCCGAGCCCCAACACAAATTATCAGCACATAAATACTTTATTTAACTTAAAACACTTGTTTTTCCTAGTAAATTTCATTCGGAAATTTCATCTGTCCACTATTTCTCTTTCGGGACCATTTTCGGGATCTTCGGGACTAGTCCCGGGACCAGAAATTTAGCTCGTAAGTCCCGAAAACACTTTTGGTCCCGGGACTTGGAAACCCTAGATAGAAGTTGATCAAAACGGGTATGTTTGCAGTTTTGTGTAATATATTTTTCCCGCTGCTGATCATGTAAGTCAGTGGTACAGCCTTAGTAACAAAACGTGTAAGGGCCGATTCTATAATGCAATTATATACCTAGAATAAGCTATCCGAGGTATAATTGTCATAGTTTTCTTTGTTACAACAATAATTTCTATGGTATTTACTCCCAGGATAACTTTATCCTTGATTTGTAGAACCGGCCCTAAGTCGGTGATTATATTTGTTTGCTGCTTTTTCTTGACAACGAAACTTAATATTATTATTAAGTTCCTAGGATAATAAAATTAGCAAAGCAAGATGCAGATTTAGACGTTTTGTTTAGAAATTGCAAGTGTTTATGTGACATGTGACACTCACAGGTAACACGACTCACGAAAATTAATCCTGGTGATAGGTGACAATCGAAACGATTTTTTCAAAAATCTAGGAAAATTTCGATAAGCAGCGGGAAAAATCTAATAAGATAACTCGGAAAGTATCTCCCATTAACATTTTCGGCAGGCAACAAGCCGCGACTTCGTCTTGGCTTGTACTTGCCTACCCCAAATGTTAATAGGTCCTGTAAGGGGGCAATAGTATGAGTATAGAATACCATGCCCTTACATTAATATTTAGAAATAAAACGTATCGTTTGGAGAATGATTTTAATGCGTTGTGTTTTTACATTTGTATAAATAAAACTAATCATAACCATACCAACCAGTTACTATGTAGTGCCATGAGCACAGGCCACTACAGTCCTTACATTCCTTGTTACTTAAATAGCTATAATGCCATACTATAATTGTTTTCTAGAGCAATGGAAGGTGATATCTAAACCGGGTAAAACTCCAGAAGCACTAACATCTTGCAGGCCCATAAGTCCTTGTAAGTACCTTCAGAAGCACTAGGAAAACTACTTAAATCAGTTAATGCAGCCCCTTACATCTAAACATCTCGAGCAGTATTCTTCCTTCAAAGTGGACGTTTATGGCAATAACTTGCGATCGGCGATGGATCCTTCAGTATGGCCCACAGGGGCCTGTATAAGCAAGTTTTTTTTACCAGCGACGGACAGCAGATCAATGCAAATAAGGAAAGTGAATACCGAAACTCCATAACTTGCTGGCGAACAAGTGGAACGTTTAATCTTAATTTAATGTTGTTAAATATTCAAACGTTAACTATCGACAAACTTAAGGCTGGCGTTTGGCTTATGTTGAAATAATAGGGACAGATTGATACATAGGAATCACGTATTATCGATTCACACGCGTCGTATAAAGTTAAACAAATCTTCATTTCAAATACGAATGTTGGCTGATTACGATAAGCAATTTTATAAATGGTAACAGATTCGCTTGCGCTGTAAAATTGTATTTAAAATATCGACGCTTTTGTAGGCATTTTTCATTTGTATTTATGTCATCCAACAGTAAAATTTACTTGTGAAAAATAGAAAACAGAAACTATAAAATAGCATACAGGAAGATACGATTTTTGATCTTTCATTTAAGACCTCATTGAACTATTTCTGACGTTTAGTTTTTGATAATACGTGATTCCTAAAAAATTTGAAGCGGTTGTCATTTAGGGCGAATATTTCATTGGAATCGTTGGAAATTCGTGCCGGTTTTGTAAACACCTGATAAAATTTCCACAAAAATAGCGCCACGGCCTCCTGGATTAGTGCGAGACTCATCCAAGTGATAGTGGATGGTTATTATTAGAGTGTAGATTTCTAACTATTTTACTATACGTAATAATTAATAGCTGAACAAACAACGCTTAGAATGAAATACGAATTATAGATACAAAATATGGAAAGCTACTCATAACCCCAAGGGATTTTTGAAATTATTTCTCCCTCAAACTCGTAGTAACCATGCAACTATAGTCAACGTCTTAGCAACCATACAATGAGGCCATCCTTGATGTTACTTACATATTCTAATTTTAAATGTCATTATGAAATTTTGAAATTTCATACTATTTATACTAATACAAATTAGTAATTTGGAGATGAAATCAGCTATGTTGGTATTGTATTAGCTTAGCTACTTGAAATTTCTACATGAAAAATAAGTTTCAATCTGAACTCTGTATTGTCAAAAACACATTAAAATTTTATTAAAAGTTAATTATAACGTTACGCTGGTTGTACCAGCTTCATCAGATAAAATGAATTTAAAATACAAGCCTTTTGCAGTAGTTAATCTGAAAGTTTAAACAAGAGAATAAGTGAAAGAAGAAAACCTCACATTTAATACATACCAAGAAAAAACATATCGTATCTTAATGATTAGGATTCATTGCATCTTCTTGTTTAAAATTAAAATATAATTTTTCTTGTTCCTTCAAAACTTTAACTTTTGTATTGAAAAACAGGATAGGCTTGTAATTATTTTCTGTTTTTTTTAATGTTTTCTTAAAAATTATTTTGTTAAAAGACAGATATTAAAAGTTAACAGAGAACAGTTTTTGTTAAAAGAATAGTAATCACCTTTGTAGTTTTTGTCGTTTTCTTTTAAAGTGTATTTTTTTATTCTTGTTTATATTTCTTGATTAGTCATTAGTAGCAATTTTTTTTTAGAATAAAATGAATCTTCATATTAAACATCCATAATTAATGTTGTATTTTCAATAATTTTTGTTTTTCCTTTAACAGTTTAGGTTTATGTTTGTTTCGTATTTTGTTTATTGAAATTTGGCTGGAAATTAATTAATGTTAATATTATTAAAAAAGTGTTAGTTTATTGATTAAATCTTTACCTTTAATTTTTAGGAGTATTTGGATTAAGGTAAATGACTAATGACTAATCAAGAAATATAAAGAAGAATAAACTTTAAAGGAAAACGACAAAAACTACAAAGGTGATTACTATTCCTTTAACAAAATCTGTTCTCTATTAACTATTAATATCTGTTTTTTAGCAAAATAATTTTTAAGAAAACATACGAAAAAAACCGAAAATAATCACAACCCTATCCTGTTTTTTCAATACTTATTGGCAAAAGTTAGAGTTTTGAAGGAAAAAGAAAAATTATATTTCAATTTTAAACAAGAAGATGTAATGCATCCTAATTATTAAGATACGATATATTTTTTCTTGGTACCTATGTATTAAATGTGAGGTTTTATTCTTTTACTTATTCTCTAATTGCTTGCTTGTTTAAACTTTCAGAATAACTACTGCAAAAGGCTTGTATTTTAAATTTATTTTATCTGATAAAGCTGGTATAACCAGCGAAACGTTATAACCTTTTAAATAAAATTTTAATGTGTTTTTGACAATACAGAGTTCTGATTGAAACTTATTTTTCATGTAGAAATTTCAAGTAGCTAAGCTAATACAATGCCAACATAGCTGATTTTATCTCCAAATTACTAATTTATATGCAAAAATAGCTGTAACCCCAAAATTTAATTTTTACTAATATTGCTAGTAAATAAAATATTGTATGCACCATGGGAGATATTCATGTTCTTTACCTTCGGTTGACTTACAGACCTCAGACTAGAAGTCCTCGGTCTGTAACACATGTCAACCCAAGGGAAAAACATATTCATATCTCCGTTAATGCATAAGTATCTATTATTTTTAGGTTGAAAATAGTAGATTATGCAATGAGGGAGAGAAATGCGTTATTTTGCTGAGGTACAATTTCTGACTCGAGGGCGAAGCCCGAGAGTCAGAAATTGCACTGAAGCAAAATAGCATTCTCTCCGAGTTGCATATACTATTTTTTTCACGTTGCAGGAAGATTTAAAACGAAAACCCGTTTTTTAAACGTCATTTATTGACATTTTAGTTACAATTATTTTAAAATTAGTAGCCTTTGCTAAATTTTAAAGTTGGTGGCACTGTAGGTCATTATGACAAGAGCTCACAATTATGTCAAATTCGAGGTTAATAGATGAGGTTTTGCGTCAGTTTATGTCAAAACTGACGCAAAACCTAACCTGTTAACCCTGAATTTACCATAGATTACCATAGATACGGTAACATTTTTTACTTTAGTCCCTAGGGGCTAAAGTAATTACTTCTGTCCCTAGAGATAAAATGAGCTACTTTAGTCCCTGAAATAAGTGACTAAAGTGCCAACTTTAGTCCCGCAAGTCATTGAAGTAGACATTTCTCTTACTGACACAAAAAGTGTATTTTGAAATGCAACACTTTTAATTCCTAGAATTACTAGTATATTGTTTTATTAGAATTAAAAGTGGCACTTTGTTTGACAAGCAATTATGTTTGCATTTGCAAGACAAAGCGCACCGTAGCCGAGCAAAAGCAAAAATTACAAGTCAAACAGGGTCACTTTTAATCCAAATAATACATACTATTTTTTCTGCAACCTAGAAAAGTACAAAATATTCAAAATTTTAGATGATTGATTACTTTTGACGTTTCTTATTTAAAAATGTTTATGACAACTACATTCACAGACGACCAACTGGAAGTTGCTTTTAGTTCCATGAAAGTAAAAGTACTTCCTAGGAACTAAAAGTGTTACATAGCAACATACACTTTTTGTGTCAGTAAGAGAAACGTCAACTTCAATGACAGATTTTGATATTAAAAGTAATTGTTTTTGGTTGCGGAAAATACTATTTTATTTAACAAGCATATAATGTAGGCTATATTACGCGAAGATGAAATCATCCAAGTGTAATACAGCGATTATATGCAAGTCAAGTGCAATAATTTATCTACAACTACATAGTTTTTGATAATAACTAGGTACCTAATTAATCAACTTGATAATATATTTCAAATTTATCAATCGATATTTACCTTCAAAACCTTTCTGTCATTTAACAGCACACCGGAATCACTTTGCAACACCTTACAAGAAAACAGATACAGTTACCAAATTTTACTGCAATATATTGGTAAATTTTATACATTTACAACTCAATTTATACTTCCTATAATGCTGCCTAAACAGATATAAAAAACTTTAAATATTGACAAAGAAAAAAGTATTTTTTATTACACTACTTTATTTTCAATACAAGATTAATAGCAGATACACTGTGATTGAGGTCACCGCCCTGGGCCGAAGTGGTTGAGAATTTTGTCTTGATGTCTTGCTTTCGGTCGTACTCGTCGTCTCTATTGAACGAAGATAGTAATTAATAATAAGTACAAAAAATTGCTAAAAATTTTAACATAAGTTATTACTTCTAAAGAAAAAAATGCTCAATGTATTTATGGTAGTTTCTGATGATATTGTTTGTATTCGCAGAGTACCACAATTCAAAGGCTTCTAAATATTGCAGCATAATTTAAATTTGGAGTAATACTCGTTTCTTATTGTTCTGATCCCGGTCATGGAAAAAATTGTATATAAGCAGGAGAGAACGCCATTTTTTCTTCTATGTATTTGTAGTCCTTGCGTTTCGCACTTGCGCCTCAAACTCACACTTTGGAAAACCGTATGCCTTTCTCTTCCGTGTTGGAAAGTACTATTCATTCATGTTACCATCGATATTTTTCAGTTATTTTATCACCCCGCCCTCCTCAATTTTTTTCGTCGGGGATTGGCACAATGTTGGCAACCCTATGCAGAAAAACCATTTTTGCCTATGATGAATGTAGATTTCGTGAAGTTATTAGAATTAAACTGCAAAAATATAAACAAGAAAGCTTAATAAACTTTTTTTTGCACTACTAGTCTCAGAACGCATCGTTATTGGCCTATTTTTAGGTCGTGAAGTTGATTTTCTCCACCAAGGGAGAGAAAGTAAAATAAACAATTTTCACTGTGGTAACTAATAAATTGCTAAGTTACCAAATATGACTATTTTAATTTTGACGTTTTAAAGAGCTGTATTGTCAGGTTGACAGTTAAAATATTTTCGAAATTTGTTGGGAATTTAGGTATTAAGCTGTTTAGTAGTGCAAAAAATAGTATATACTCCACGGTAGCGAATCGTCTTATAACCTTCGCGCTTTAGATACTTCGCGCTGCGCGCTCGGTATCTAATATGCGCTCAGGTTATAATACTGCGATTCGCTACCTTGATGTATAATATACTATTTATACAAGGTACAGTTACTGAATAAATTGAAATTAAAAATGAAAAAACTTCATTTTTAACCTGACTTGTTCAGCTGCTGTACATATTAATCTTCCTTACTTTTGGTTGTTTAGTTACAAAATCGTATTTTTTTTAAGAAATAAAATATTTTATAAGATTACATTTAGGTAATAAAAATTACTATTTGTTTCTAACTTTGATACGGCCCTGTCGCTAGACTCGCACCTCTAAAAAGCATTATTTTATAGATGTTTTATAAGAATTGTCTAAATAGCATAAAAATGTATTAAAACTAGATTGAATTGTTTATAACAAAAGTACACATGTCTTTACCAAACATAAACTGAATTGTTAATAAAACAGTACAAATTTACAAAAAATAAACCGAATTGTTAATAAAAGAGTGCATACATATTTACCAAAGATTTTTTTATTAACAGAGTAGTTTATTTTTTGTAAATACATTTCGACTTTTTTATAAACAATTTAATATATATTTTTAAATACATATGCACTTTTGTATTAACAATTTAGTTTATTTTTGATAAGTACATGTTGACTTTTTATAAACAATTTAATTTCTTTTTCGTAGTGCTTTTTATATTCAATTAACTTAAAAATACAGTATATTTCATTTCTTCTCTACACACCCCTGCATCTTTCTTACCCATTTTCTGACAAAGTTTATTTTATTTCAATTATACTCGGGGTTATTATTGCAATTTTTAAATAATTTTACTGCACGCCAGTAGTCTACTGCCATCAAAAATAAATGGAGGAAATTGAAAAATTGTAGTAGGCTTAGTTTTATTAAAGAAATTAATAAAGAAGTTACTCAGAATCAGCAAAATAGTAGAATTTCAATTGCAATTGAAACAGTTTTATTGGTAATAATTGATTTGTAATATAATGTAAATGAATTAAAATTGATTTGTTTTGTTAATTTGCATTTATCTAGTTTTCGCAATTTCTTTTTCAAAATGAGCTGCTTCTAAACGGTAGTACCTAGGTATAATCGACCCACAGCGTGGTTTTTAAAATAACATCGCTCAAACTCAAACTTCATTTTCACACTAATACAGATTAACCTAATCCTTAATTTGATTAAAATCATCAAGTTGGGCCTATCAGACAGAACTGTTCACCGTAAAATCTTGTAAACTTTGAAACAGTTATTAACAATTAAAATAGGGTTTGTCATTCTGCCGGACCCTGTACTACTTACTCTTCGTATTCTTGCACAGACCCCCATGTAAAGTCATACTCATTTTCTTCAATGATTTCTGCAGTAATATCGGATGTTTCTTGTTTACTTGAAACTGGAGATTCGTTACGGCTACAATCTTCGACAATTTCCTTTAAAATACCCCTACAAAATTGGCCTGTTTCTGTGAAAAAAAGCATTAGAAGGTTGCACCATTTCATTATTGAATGAAAACATACGTGTCAGCAAAGGTATTTTCTCAATGATGCTGTTAAAAAGAATTTCCACGTCTTTTCTTATACGGTTTTCAAAGTTAAGTCGGCACTATTGCTAATTTCGTTATTATTAGAGCTACAAAGTCATTTAAATAGTAGTATTTTTTTTTTCGCCAATTACGATGGTGAAAACGGAATCAAAATCGAACATCGCGTTCGCGAGTTATGACATTGCCAGGGACACTAGAAGCGTTTACAAGCGGGCTCAAGAATGCTTGGAGCATCTAATTTGAGTTTTGTTTTTAGAAGTTCATAGAATAATTTAAAATAAACGATATTGTTTCACTTCATGGATTTTCTTTTTAATTTCTATTTTATGATAAGGCAAAATTTCCACTAACACAGCCACCTTGACGAATTTGAAAAATCATCAATACCTTTGTCATTTTCGACATTAGGATAAAAGGACATAGAACACTTTTTGTTCAGAATTCAATTTCCTATCGATTGTGAATATTGTATACTGAGTGTCCCATTTGAAAAAATTGAACTTTTTGATATAACTCGCGAATGCGTTGTTCGATTTTGATTCCGTTTTCACCATCGTAATTGGCGAAAAAATACTACTAGTTTACTTATTTAACTGACTTTGTAGCTCCAATAATAACGAAGTTAGCAATAGCGCCGACTTAACTTTGAAAACCCTATATCGTATCTCCGTAGTCCGTATCCCTCCTTGAAGCATTTGCTTTATTATTTCTTCTCTTTCGACGTGCGAAATTATGTTTAACCATTGTTATATTTGTATAACTAACGTCAAATTCTTGGTATTTATTGATATCGCACATGCACAAAGTTGCCAGGTCAAAGAAATACAATACACGAGATTGGAATTACAAATATTACCAGATAAATTTTTATGTCTTGTCATTTTTATAATCTATTTGCACCTGTTGTCTGGGCATGACGTTACAAAACACAAACACCTGACATCTGTTCAGCAGAGAACACCACCTTAGTTAGTCGTATACTTACCTAAAGTAGAAATGTTTATAACTAGTTTGACTATAAATTTCCAGGTGCTAGCACCCTGCAACACAATAAAGCGAGAGGGAAGATTGGATCATTTTCTTCGTTCCAATCCCCAACCTTAAAGATTTACTTGAGTTCCGTGTCAACCTTGGTCGCGGTCGGTCAATCGCCTCTAGACGCGCTATCGGAAGTGCATAAACCGCTTATCTTTAACCTTTACCTTAATATTTATTTTTAACAGTGTCGGACTTATTAATAAACTATTAATAGTGTTCAAATTTAAAGCATTAAGGTCCCACTGGGACCTTAAACTCCACTTATAACTATGAGTGCTCAGAAACGCGACAGTAGCAATTTGTCTCCTAATCCTGATGACCCTAATAAAAGATGTATATTTGACCCATCCCAACTTATTTCCTGCCATCCTCCACAACTAAAATAATCTACCAAGGCAATAAATGTGACATAAACGATAACACGAAAATGGATGTAGACAAACAACAAGATAAACAAAATGAACAAGAAGCAGAACAGCCCGCGAACGACAACAAACAGAAAATTCCTCCGATCTTTCTACATGAAGCTGGGAACTACCAAGAAGTACTAAAGGACATCCAGGCTATCGTAATTGAAGAATTCAGTACAGTTAACAGAGGTAATTTTTTACGTATCAATCTAACCGATATCAAAGATTTCCGTAATTTAACAAAGTACTACAATTTACATAATTTAAAATACCACACTTACAAAACACCAGACGAGAAAACTCTGTCTGTTATTTTGCGCAGTGTACCTATTTCTCTTACCGAAGAAGAAATCAAAACAGAGCTAGCAAAAGAAAACCTTCCCATAGTCAAAGTAGCGCGATTATATAATAAAAAAAGGTATCCAATACCACTATGTGCAATAGAATTGACTAACAATGCAGACGCTAAAAAGATATTCTCACTAAACAAACTGAACTATTGCATCATTACAGTAGAACACAGAAGAAAATCTCCCGACGTACCACAGTGTTCTAGGTGCCAATTGTTTGGACATACCAAGAACTACTGTAAATTAACTCCTCGATGCGTTAAATGCAAGGAAAACCACCATTACTCGCAGTGCTCTAAAAATTCTACTGATAAACCAATATGCGTAAATTGTGGTGGTGAACACCCCGCCAATTATAGGGGATGCTCGTATTACCAATCTATAGCACAAAAAATAAACAATAATCAAACAAACATCCGCTCAACTAACACGACAGTTGAAATCAATAACAGAAACTTCCCAACCCTACCTAAACCTAAAAGACAATGGTCGGACACCTTAACCCATGTAGCAACCAACTCAAAATCAAATGCTAATACACAAAACTCAGAAGAAACACCAAACGAACAATCATCAGATCTCGTAACACTACTAATAAGAACAATAATTGATATCTTAACACCACATATAGATAAAATTAAAACCACTCTAATATCTATGCTCCCCGCACTTCTCAACAATGGCAAATAATCAGTTTCGTATCAATAACTTAACAGTAGCAAACTGGAATGCCGATGGAATTAAAAATAAACGCTCTGTCTTTATACATTTCTTAAACAGTCATAATATAGATATAGCATGCGTCACGGAAACGCATTTAGTCGACACCGAAAAATTCAAAATACCAGGTTATGTCATTTTCAGAAACGATAGGCCAGCACCGATCGCATCAGGAGGTGTTGCTATAATTGCAAAAAATAATCTATCAATATATCCCTTACCAACACCAAATCTAACTAGTCTTGAAGTAATGGAAATAAAACTGAAGACACACAATAACGTTGCAGTAAAAATTGCTAGTGTATACAAGCAACCAAATAAAAGAATCTTGGAAGCGGATCTTCAACACTTGTTTTCCGGTAATGAACTTACGTATGTAATAGGTGACTTAAATTGTAAGAACACAATATGGGGTTGCCGTGTAGACAATCAAGACGGCCTACGACTATATAACTATGCAAATACAAACGCTATACAAATTTCAGCCCCTGATTCAGTAACTCATTTTCCATATCGTCAAGACCATCAACCCGACATCCTAGACATAATATTACATAAGAACTGTACTCACCCTATATACCAAAATGTGTTAACCGAATTAAATTCCGATGATTTACCAGTTATAATCTCATTTTCGGAGACACCCTGTAAAATTGAAAAAGTATCACGTCTTATTAACGGTGTAGTTAACTGGGAAATATTTCAAGAGTCGCTCGACAATAAAATGCTATGCCCAACTAGCTTGCAAACAAGATCAGAAATAGACTTTGCAGTAGACCAATTACAGGCGGCAATAAAAACTAGTATCAACGAAGCAACAACCATACAGAACAACCGCAAACCGCCAAACTTTCAACAAACTCCTGCACATATAACAAACTTAATCAAACATAAAAATCAAGTCAGAAGGGAATGGCAGCGAACAAGACAGCCTGATTTAAAGCGTTTACTAAAAATCAGTTAAATCGCAGAGTTAAATTCGAACTGGATGCCTATCGAATAAACTCCTACAGCAGATATATAGAAGAACTCAAAGCGTCCGATCACTCCTTATGGAGAGCAACGAAACGTATTCTGCAAGAATTTCCCACCATTTCTCCGTTGAAGTATAACAACGCCGTTTATTCAAGTGACGAAGAAAAATGCGAATTATTTGCAGGCCATCTAACGCAAGTGTTTAAGACCATCATCACCAACGAGCGACGACAATTCCGAAAACGCTCAACGTATAACAAACCACGTTAGAGATCATTTGCCCGATTCTCCTGGAACAATAAATCACATTTCCCCTATCGAAATAGCCAAGATCATTACAAAACTGCCTAACAGAAAAGCACCTGGCCATGACCTTATCACGAATAAAATACTGAAGCAACTACCGAAAAAAGCAATCTGTTATATTACCGCTGTTTTCAATGAATGCCTGAGAATAGGATACTTCCCGGACACATGGAAACTGGCACACATATTAATGTTTCGTAAACCAGGTAAAACCCTCAACCATCCTTCTAATTATAGACCAATCAGCCTTCTGCCTGTTTTATCTAAGATCCTTGAAAAAGCCATCCTACATAGATTAAACAATGAACTACAACATTCAAACGCAGTTCCCGCTTTTCAGTTCGGATTTAGATCACATCACTCGACAAATCATCAACTCTTAAGGATTACCGAAAATATCGAAAGAGGTTTTGAGTACCAGCAACACACGGTTGTAGCATTCCTCGACATAGCAAAGGCGTTTGACACAGTATGGATAGATGGCTTAATATACAAAATGTTAAATCTTAACTTACCTCACTATCTGCTGTTAATAATCAAATCCTTTTTAGATAACAGAAAATTTCAAGTGAGAATAAATAGCACATTATCTGCTGTTGCACCTATTGCAGCTGGAATCCCACAAGGTTCAATCCTAGGCCCTGTACTTTATAATGTATTTATGCATGATATTCCTCACCCTAACAACTCCGCCATTGCAATGTATGCAGACGACACTGCAATTATTACTCAAAACGAAAACATCGATACAGCGATAGATGATTTACAAACTAATCTAAACGTACTAAATGGCTGGCTGAATAAATGGTGCATACAACTTAATTATACCAAATGTGAAGCAAAAATATTTACTTTGCGACGCCACACTATATTGCGCAACATAACAATAAATAACCACCCTATACACTGGAATCCATCTGATGGAGGTGTTAAGTACTTAGGAGTATTTCTTGACAAACGTCTAACTTGGAGACTTCATGTGAACAAAAAGTTAAACGAATGCCAAGTAAGATTATGCAAACTGTATCCTATCTTAAATCGCAAAACACCACTCAAATTATCCTGCTCCTTACTCATCTACAAATCCTTATTGAGACCGATAATAACCTACGCTTGTCCGGTTTGGGGTGCCGCGTCTAAATCAACTATTAAAAAAATACAAGCGTTCCAAAACAAAGTTTTGCGCATTGCAACAAACGCTCCTTGGTTTGTCCGGAACAGTCAATTACACCAAGACCTACAAATTCCAACGGTAGATGTCTTTATTAAAAAGTGCATAAAAACATTTAATAATAAACTTAGTGAGTGTTCAGGTGCGGTACACTATTCATTAGGAAAAAAAACTATTCACCGACGACTAAAACGCAAGTTACCGCAGGATCTACTAACAACAGAAGAAGAGCTTAGTGATTGAGGGTCTCCACCGGAGTTAACCTCGCACTGCCAATATAGTGATAAGTTTCAGTGAATAACAGTTAACCTTTCTGTGTATAGCTAGATGAAGCTGGTCCGGAAAACTAAACAAAAAAAAGATTTACTTATTGACATATGTAATTTCCCTTCCTTGGTATTCATTTGCCAAACTGAGATTGGTGCATCTATAGACCCCATTTTAAATTCCAAAATTACAAATTATTCACTATCTAGTTTTCACTGTAGGACCACCCGTAAAAGTGGCGGAGTAGGCATCTGGATAAATAAGGTTAATTTTCGAAACGCCTTGCGAATTGTATTAATTATCGAAAGAAAATACAGGTTTCAGGGTATCATGAATTTTGTTGCGTTAGTCAAACTTATAAATAAATTGCATACAATAGATTCATTTCAGACATTTAGGTACACAGTCAACATTTGAAGGTCAGCAAATAAGAGGCATCTATTAATAAAACAAGCAAGTTGAAAATCAATGCATGTACTTACGAAACATGGTTGTAAGCACTATCATGGCGATCTCATGAAGGGTCTCGCCAACCTCTGCATAGAGTTGTTGAATAGGGCCCTGAAGCGGATACAGGCGGCTGCTGTAGCCGAAGGAAATTCAAGCCGCCCCAAAACTGCTTGCGTCTGGGGCTCACGCAGCAAAACCCGTTTGCCACGATAAAATCCGGCAACAGGAGTAAATCGCAAGGAAACCACAATCCATATGAGCTTGATGCCTGAGAGCTGGAGGCTTGGAGGCATTAGGCAAGGAAGCAGGCCTAATTACCATGAAATTAGAACGCACAAGAAAAAACTAAAAAGAACAATCTTACCACAGCTAGATATCGGCCTGAACGTGCTTGAAGAGACGCCGCTGTGATACATCAATTGTTACAGAAACTTGAGACTTCCATAGTCTGCTAGTTAACACTATGCCAAATCTCCGGAAGCTGCTAAATCAATTATTTCGAAGCTAACCTACCTTGACCACGGATCACTATCGAAGAAGCGCGGCACCGAGAAATTTTTTCTCTTTCGCAGGTGTCAATATCGCACAGCTCCACATTAGCAGAAACTCAAAGAAAATTTTGTCTACATTGTGACCTCTTCTTTAATCAAAAATTGCTGAACGTAAAAGTCTGTTTTGTTCTAGATTGTAAGACTTTTATATCCAGTGAACAAAAAACAGTCATTTTGACAAACGATTTGGGTCATGCAAATGTCAACATTTTTTATCAGCTTTCGAAAAACAGTATTTTAGCACATGTTGCTGATTTGTCATTGTTAACTGTTACTTGCCATTTGTTGAACCACTCTTCTAAAAGGTCAAGATGGTTTTGTAAGTGCTCCGCTGCTGTTTTATTGACTGATAAAATGGCCATATCGTCGGCAAATGCTAATATTGTGATGTTTTCTCTTGTTGGAGCATTAAATGTATAGATCTTGTAGAGAAGTGGTCCCAGAACGCTGTCCTGTGGTACACCAGAGGTAATTTGGCTCAGTATTATTTATCCTTACTTGAAATGTCCGCTCAGTTAGGCAAGACTTTAATACTAAATTCAGTTGACTAGGGAACTTAATTTTAGCTTGTCGAGTAGGCCGTTATGCCAAACCGTCTCAAATGCTTGTTTAATGCCTAAGAATGCTACTGCACTTATATTATACTTTTTGACTCGAGACTATCCATTATTTTGATGACGATTCGGTAACTCTGGTGTACTATCGAATGATGTTTTCGAAATCAAAACTGATAAGGTAATATTATCTGATAAAGATTTATTGTTTCTTTTATACTTCTGAGGAGGAACTTACCAAATATTTTGGACATGATAGGAAGAAGGCGTAGGAGATAGGTTGAGTTGGTGGTTTTTACCAGGTTACGCAATCAACATTTGGGCATATTTCCACTGTATGCGAAAATAACATAGTCGCAATATTCGTTGTACATGCTAGTAAGCAGAATTATTGTGGCTTTTCTGGAAAGATTTTGCATTATCTCTCATACTAGCAGATAGTAGCTTTACGAGTGTTAGTTGTATACGAGTATTTATTGCCAAACTTCAGGTGGCGAAAAATCTCTTACTGGAAGTGACAGTTGAAAAGGAGCTTTAATGAAAGCTTCAATCTCGTTAGCATCATCGTTTGATTGAGGTGGTGTTGCCGTAAAGACACTTGCAAGGTGTTCAGCGAATGTGTTTGCTTTGACCATATTTGACCTAGCCTAACTGCCGTCTCATTTCTCAATTGGAGGGATTGCTACAGTTGATCTTGTAAGCTTCTTCGTAGCTTTCCATATTGAATGATCATCTGATGAAAGTTTTGTGATATACTGGTTAAAAGTTTTATTTCGTGTTAGAGATGTATCCAGCTGATGTGTTAGCCTGTTATATGTGTCTTAGCTGTCCTAGTTCTGTGTTTGCTACCCTTTCTTAGTTCTGCATTTTTCTAAGACTAGTTCTCGTATGTAACGGGGTATGTTAATGTTATTGTTAGTCATTGCACTTGGTGTATTTTAGTTCATCATGCAATATTTCGTATTAAAGTTGTGAGATATTAAGTTGTCTCATTAAGGTCGTAGATGTTTTTAATGCTAGTAGCCAGATTAACCTCTTGTTCTAGTTGGTGTTTAAAATAATCCCAGTCAATATGTTTGGAACGAAGTTTAAAGGAAGCTTCCGTCCTGACAGCCGTTGTACTGATAGTAATACCGTATGATCGAAAACTTTTATCATCTAGAGGGCTGTGGATTAAAAAAAAATTTATGCTGGCAGTGATTAGTAAGATGACCTACACAATTTTGACAGAATCATTTAACTTTGACAGAATGTTTAATATTGAACACAAAGTGGTGTTGTGTATGGAAAACGGAAGAAATCACTTTGAACAGCCATAGCTGTTTTTGTTATTAAAATTTTTATGTATTCAACAAAAATGTATTTGTTAAAATTACATTACTGCTATAAACTTAAACTGACAGATATAAAATGCCAATGTGACTTTTACTACCACGCCTGCCAACATAATTTTTTATAATTCCACCGCCCTCTAGACAGAGGATAAAAGCTTTCTATCATACGGTAATTATGGGGGAATGATCCGAAGATAGGTCTTGATTAGATTCTGCTATGAGATATGTATTTATAATTCAATTGATAACTGCAAGGTCGAATAAGTAGGGCATCTTATCCGTGTCGTTAGGCCAATAAGTGGACTCACCAGTAGAGAGATAATTGAGATTGTAGTTTTGGATAGCCATTATTAGATTTAGCACTTGGGATTAATTAATCTTAATTCCCATATCGCATATTTGCCACTCCAGTCCAGTCTAACGTCTTATAATAAATGTCTTACCAAGCAATAGGAAAAACTCTTCTTTTTTGTGATGGGGTGTCGTGGTGGCGGGTCCGGACATTAGGGTCGGACACTTAGGCGCGGCCGATCGGGCGCGGCCGTTACGGCGCGGGGCAGTAGGCCGCAAGGACACTCGGGCGCGGGACACCAAGTCGCAAAGACTCTAAGACACGAGGACGCCAGCGCGCCAGCCATTAGATCGCGGGACACTAGGAAGCTAAAATACAAATAAATGATTTAATAAGGGGTTGGACAGCTACTTTTAGTTACACCACTAGTTGCTTTCTACAAGTAAAGCAGCTAGTTACACTGTCGTTATTAAAAAGAGCTTTATTGCCTAGCTATTTTTCAAAGATAAGAAAAGTAGAAAATTTATTTTATCTGCTATCCTAGATGCAGGTTCTTCTTGCAGGTAAAATCTAGATATCTTAATTTTTGATTTCTTTTGCTGTTTGGGCTTTCCGGTTACACATTCCTTGATTTCTTATCTTCCACGTATAAGAAACATATTTCAGGATTCGTTGGGTTGCTTCATTAGATGCACAGAGCTCGTTTTCAGCTAGTATTCTACATAAAAATAATAGAAATTGAGTGTTTTATTATACTGTTTATTTAAAATTTGGCAATACTTTGAAAAACTATATAATTCTGGTTTATGTGGTACCTATTCCTAAAAGTCAGTAGTTTAACGTTGTAATACTTGCATTGATGTAGATGTGTTTTGCATGAATGATTCTCTAATTAAAAAATTATGCTTTTAACGTAAAAATAGTAGTTTATTTATCTAGAACGAAAAGTGACATTTTAAAGACGAGAAAGTTGTTTGCGTCCGAGGCGTCAGCCGAGGACGAAATTACTTGCGAGGACCTTTAAAAACACTTTTCGTTCGTGGTGAATACAACGGTTTATTTCATACTGCAAGTTTAATGAATTTTAAATAAAAAGTTGTAAATCATTTCAAATTTCATATCAACAACTGACGTATAATTTTAAAGTACTTGAACTTTAAAATTTTCCTTTAAAGTACTAGGACTTTAATGTTCCATTTTTTGTACAATAAATAAGTTTTATAGTACTTGAACTTTAAAATTTTACTTTAAAGTACTAGGACTTTAATGTTCTATTTTTTGTACCATAAATAATCCGAAAAATGTAATTTTTGACATCAGTATGAAATAAACGCATAAATGAGTGATTACGGCTCTGACAGTTTTCAAAAGTTTGGGGTTGAGGTCAAATGCAGAAGGAATTACCTCGTTTCGCAAAACCTCACTGCTTTGGACGTTTGGGGTGCTACACCCCATGGTGGAGTCAATTTAAAAAATATATATTTGAATATCTAGCTAGCGTTCTCGGATATTGGTTTACTAAATAATTTTTAGATTGCAAATAAAACTGAGTCATCAAAAAATATATATATGTGGATCAATTACAGACGGAAGTAATCTTTTCGTGTTGAATTGATATACATTTTATCTACTATTCGAAAATAACCACTAACATTTTTACTTCCTTTTACAATAAAGGGAGTAATGGATTCACCCCAAAAATTCAAAATTGAGTTTTCAACAGATCTTCACGTTTTAGACTCCCCTGAACCCAAAAAACATTGGTCTGTCTGTGTGTCTGTTTGTGTGTCTGTCTGTCTGTGAACAGAATATCTCAAGAACGAAAAGAAATATGCTTATTCTATTACACCTGAAAAAGTATACAGGAGAAGAATCCAAATACTTTGCAGAAAAAGATTTCAATTTTTCTCTGCTTTGCCCAGCAATTTGCGCCCACTACTGGACATAGGCCTCCCTTGAACACTTTGAGATTACGTGGTAATGAGCCAATTTCATCCACTGACCGCTGTGAGGACCACTTTTAAATTTAGCGCTTTTCCGCATTTACATTTCAATATCAGCGTTTTCCCACATCTTTTAGTTCAAATATTGGCAATCTCGCACTCTCTTTTCGAATTCAAATGTCGACGCTTCCCGCTCGCTTTAATGTAGTGTAGTTGTGATCCTTTGCCTGTGGTGACCGCTTTCCGCTCGTTATGATATAATGCAGTTCTGATCGTACGGCGTACCGTCTTTTGTCTCGAAGGAGCTGCTGTAACGTTGTATTAGAACGAATCGATTGCATGAGTGAGACAAAGAAAGCAAGCGAAAGTGCCTCGTCCCCTTTTCTTGAGCCCGCGTTCAAGCCCGGCGTGTCTTCAGTTTCACAGGAGTCCCGTTTCCGCCTTCAAAGGGTCAACAAGTTATATTGGGTGTGCGATCAGGCGCGGATGGGCCATAAGGCAAACCGGGCATTTTCCCGCAGCGCCGGGGCCGTTTTTGACGTTTTTGGCGCCGCGCCGGTCACATCCGATAAAAAAGAAATATAAAATAAATAAATTGAATCAGTTACAGTGTTGCCAAAAACGGCGAAAAGTCGCTAAATCTAGGGTATTTAACAAGTGGTTTAGCTAAAAAAAATTGGAATTTGCGATTAGCGACTTTTCTAGCGTTTTTGATATATTTTAGTTTGAAATTCTAGGGTATTATTCGCAATTTAAAAAAATATGTAAAAATTTATTAATTTCAATATTTCTAAAGCTACAAATTTATCCTCAACAATTTTCATATACGAAAGAATTTCAAAATATTATTTGCAAATTTGTTATACTGATATGATTAACGCCTGAAATTATATTATGTTTACCTGACATTGATTTGTATTTCGTACGTGACCAGACGGTCATATTTGCGCTCATGACGCCGGAGATTTGAAATTAAATCCTAAAGGAGCTTTATCTTTACTCTTTGCAACGTTTGCACATTGCACAATTTGTCATTGTCAATTGTAATCACTTGGTACGATGAATTAGAACGTTCAATTGTTTTTTCCTTAAATAAATAGGTAAGTTTTTATTTTTATATTCATAAGTAGTTTACGTATTTCTTTATTCTGTAAAAAAAAATAAATGCTTGATTTTCTAATGTGCGTATTTCGTATTTGGCGACTTTTGATATGAAAATAGAGACTTTTAGTACCAATTTCGGGAATACAACTTGCGAAGAGTTGGCAACAATGATCAGTTAACGTATAACGAATCATGATACGATATACGAGCAGTCGGAGCAGGTGCATGTAACGCTGAGACGCGCTTATATTTCCAGGAATACTGTCTTCTAATCTTGCACTAGCCCAGTCGGCTACTGATACTGAACTGGAAATACGGGTTTATCCGGTTTTATCACTGTTGGCCTAACTACTGTTATTCGTGCGTGTGATCTGAATTCTGTATATAGTTAACAGCGCCGGTTTGGTAATTTTTGATGATTTATTATTCTTGTTTCTTGTTCTTTGTTTTGTGTGATTTGGAAAGTTCTATCTCGAATAAACCGTAAGTATTTACCTATCTTTTGACAAATTGGAAACTCATGTATTTGACCGAACGAATTTTTTTTTTTCGTTTTCTAGAAAAGTTGAATGCTGTTAGTATTCTGTATTCACGAATAAACAAGGAATTAAAAAAAATGGGCGGCGCCGAACGTGTGAGGCTGAAGCGCAAGCTGGATTTGGAAAAAGGCGCTGAAAGTTGTAAAAAGTTAGATCAATTTATGAACAAGAAGGATTCTACACCCCTTGATGTTCAAGAAACTACCAAAAGTACCGAAGTTCATAATCAAGATCAAACTACTGCATTTTCGCTAACTAAGCTTTCAAGCTTCTTGCTTATGAGTATCAAGAAAGACGTTTTAGAAAACATCGATCAAGACAACATCATCGATTGCAAACCGCTCGAAGCTACTTAAAAATCAATTGTTATTTTAAGAATTTTTTAGAGAAAACATATTATTTTAATTTTATCTTACCTACTCCAAAAATATTGTTATTTTAAAAATTTGTTATTTATCCCCAAAATAATTTTGAAAATTTGTGTTGTGTTATTACATAAATATTTTTTATCAAACGATTTGTTTTTTTTATATCATTTAATAAAGGAATTTCAACTTTTCATTTTTCACTATTTTCGATTGGGGGGGGGGGGGGGGGGGAGGCGCGCCAGACCTCTCTTGATGCCCGGTTGATCTTTTAATGCCCATCCGCGCCTGTGTGCGATTGTGGCCCCTGACGGTGTCTTAAACTCGTCAGCGGCCCGCTTAATTAAGACTTCTGTTGAGATTGAACTTGTGAAATAGTTTGAAGTAGTTTTCCTCTGTATTTTGACCAGCAGTTCCCCCGTTGTATTGTAATGTATACGGGAGACGTTTGTACAGTAATCGTATCCGAAAATTCGTATCGAGGAGTTGGAAGCTCTATAATCTCCCTGGGCGGATAATAAATGGAATCCTCAATCATGCTAGTTTTCCTTAACGAATTCTCGTGTGTCGTAAAACTTGCCAGTCATTTACGTAGTTCGTTGTTTACCCTTTTCGGGGATATAGTCCAAATCCCTGGTCATGAAGGCATCGTTCCCGCATTTCTTCAGGCAGCTTGGCAGTTGCTGGGGCATCGGCATCGGCGGCTTCGCTGGACGTCAAGCAATGGCTGCTGAACTCTCAAAGCTGCTGTGTTTATTGAAGTAATTTTAAAGCGCACAATGTGCAGTAAAGTGATCATTTATATGACGAAGCGTCGCCTTTTAACGTAACGTAGTTGTTTTAAGTTTGAATAGTTGTTACTGTCATTAAGGCAGTTTTTATTATTTGCCGTCAAGTTTTACTGTCTGTAATTAGCTTAATCGTTGCGTACTTAATAATACTAATCTCTCTCGTTTTATTTAAATTAATGTCAAATGTTTACATACATATTTCCACGTTAATATATTTCTTCTTAAATTAGTTGTGCTTTATTATAATTACTAGTGGACCCGTTGCAAAATATTTTGCGAGTTACAAAACTTCTTTGTAACGCAGTATCCATTAGGTAAAATTTAAATTTTTAAGTTTTTAAAACTACAGAAGTGATATTGCTACATATACTTGATCATGGCCAAATACGATATATTCCCCACTTTATCCATAATGCGTCCTTGTGATTTATTAATTGTCATCCCAAATGATAGGCGCACAGAAAAATGTGCAATATTAGAATGTGTTAATCTATAAGCGGTAATAAGACTCTTCTGCCTGCGGCTTGTCCATTTCATACCAAATCTAAGCAGTTCATAAATAAATTGCGTACCATTAATCTTATCTCATCTATTAAACCAGTAGACACATTTAAAATTTTCAAAATATTGATCCTATTTATATTGTTAAGCAATGTGAATAACATCCACGAAAATTTAACGAATCTAGAAATTCCATAGAAAATGATAAAATGTTGTCATTCTGATACAATTGTATTCACACTCAGATATTTCTTTTCATATTCAGGCAAGAGAGATATAATTTTGTTGTTGATCGTTATCTCATTGATTACGACGCTGTATCTCCACCTTGCCTTAGAGAGCAATTCTAAATTTTGATTATGAAAAATAAAATAGTTATGTAATGAAGCCCTGGCTGCCGTTCCCTAAGCTCTGCCGCCCGGGTGCTGTACACTCCTTGCACCTCTGTTTAAGAAGCCTCTCATTAAGCACATTTGGCACTTCTGAAATTAAAATACAAGTAAAATTATTGATTAATTTAAAATCACCAGGGCATGTCCTCTACCATGTACGAATATCACGACTCACATATCGGCTATTATCACTTAAATGTATACAATATATTCTAATACTTAAACCCAGAAAACCACCTAACCAGATCAAATCCTATCGTCCCATAAACATACTTCCGATAAGTACGAAGTTGTTGAAAAAACTAATACTAAAACGCATAAACGATAGTTCGCTTCAAGAAGAACGGTTACCGATTCGTTTTCCGAAATGAACACTCGATGATACATAAATGCCATCGCTTGACAAATATAGTACCTACCTGAAGAACTAGAAGCTAAAATCTATTACAATGGAGTATTTTTCGACGTGAGGAATGCCTTTGAGAAAGTGGGACATAGAGATTTGCTTTATAAAATACAGATGGTGTTACCACATCAATATTGTATACTACCACGTTCCTATTTAGCAGATCGCTGTTTTCATATAAAATTTTGCAATGGGACTTCACAACTAAGAAAGATACAGACTGGCGTCCCCCAAGAGAGTGTTCTTGGACCTCCAATGTATTTATTATTCATCAATGATCTACCAACCACAGCACAAACAAACTTGTTGACATTTCCAGATGACACGGCAATATTTTCGTACAGTGGAAACCTGGCTACATCAATGCTACTCCAAGAATACTCTTCTGGAGTTGTGGTTAAGAAAATGGAATATAACTGTAACTTAAGATAAATTAGTGTATATTACCTCTAGTACGAAACACTCGACACGTCCATCAGTCACTCTCAACAACGTATATTTATACCTCGGACAAATGAAGTCCGATATCTGAGATTACACCTAGATCGGCGCTTAAATTGAAAAACGAAATGAAATGGGCATAAAACTTGGAAATATGTACCGCCTTCTTGGGAAAAGTCAGTGTTTACGTTAGAGAACTAGAACTATTGGCGTAATCCAACATTTCCAGTCTAAAGCATTTAGATATATATCCAAAGCCCACATTTCATATGTGACAAACGTAATTAAAGAAAAAGCCATAAAACTCAACGACATGCTAGAAGGGCACCCGAATATAGCAAACAATCTTTTAACGGAAGAACTGAAAATCAGAAGATTGAAAATAAAGCGGCCAATAGACTTAACTAATTGAATTAGGAGTGACACTAGTGAGGGTCTTCCGCCTTGTATTATTTAATACACGTAACATAGAATTCTCATAGAATCATTATAAACATTCTGATTACAAAGAAAGTTAGAGTTAATATAAATACTATTGTAAGCCCTGTTGTAAAGTAAGTGCTAAATAATATTTTCTTCTTCTTCTTCTGCTTCTTTTCATTCTCCATAATGTAGGACTCTGTCCTGTTTAATCTACATCTTCCTTATGGAGTTAAAGCCCAGATCTCAAGCCATCTCTTCTGCGGTTGTTCTACTGAACGCTTCGTATCAGGGTTTTGTCTTTCGCTATCTTCGCCAGTCATTATTGTAAAAGAAAGTAAAAATATATACATTTGAACTTTCAAGTCCCTATACCTTCTTACTGAAGGAACTTTGTACTAAGGTATATTAGGTTTAATCGGTTTATTATAACCTAAGACAGCTATGCCAAATCGGTGTCGCATTTTTTTTGGGACACCCTGTATAATTGTTATCCTTGAATTTATTTATTTACTTACATCTTACTTCAAAACAAACTAAAAACTTTTGGTTTTGGTGAACGGTGCATGTAGCTACAAGATTTAATTATCAAAAAACCTTCAAAAGTGAAAGAGTATGTAGGTTACTATACAAAACATAACAATTAAGCATTGTTAGATTACGATTACGAATCGATACAACACTAATGATAGTTCCAACTTGCAAGAAGGTTCTACTAAATAAAACTACGTATATGACAATAATTTTTATTGAATGTAATTGATGTTTTACAATTACAATTACTAAGTAATTGGTAATTGAATTACTATTTCCTGTGAGTAATTGAATCTCTGGTAATTAAATTACTGCATTGGGCGGTAATTGGTAATTAGTAATTAATTACTTTTTAAAAGTAATTTGCCCAGCTCTGCTTAAGTACTACCTTTGCTGCTTAGATCGCTGACAACGTTGATGATTTATCCACGGCGCCCGGAGGGCAGAGTGACCAAGTTAGAGTGGACGGCTCCCGTTTAACACCCATTAATTGTGCAGTGGGGGCAGACATTTCACAAGTAAGCGTGGATAAGGCCGATGAAGATAGTGATGAACACTGGCTGGAAATTGATTGCAGCGGATCCAATGTGGGAAAAGCCCTAAGATCCAAATAATTAAAATTAATAATAAAACAAAACCAAACGACTGGGCAACAAAGATGGCCATTCTCAACTAACTAACATTTCAAAGTAAACAAGTTAAAAACCAAAAAAGAAAATAACAACTAAACTATGAAAATAGGAATATATTAAAGGAGGGGAAAAAATATAAAAAAAAATAGCCAAACTCGTTTCTAATATCTACACAGGTATAGTACTCTACAAAACTACAAATAAATATTTTATACAATAATTTTGAAAAATCCAGTTTCTATCGAAATTAATGACAGACAAAATTACCTAATTAATAGATGTCAGTATATTGCTGCATACAATAAACAATTAGAAATTAATACAATCCAACTAAACAAATGGGTATCATTTTCCAGGTTCCCCGAAACTTTAACCACTATAACCTAACAAAAATAAATCAAGATAGGAATGCCATTAAATCCTAATTGCATATATAGAAGATAAAACTCGAGGCCCAAATTGGAGTAACGCCAACACAAATGATGTTATATAAAATTACAAACAAACCACTCCCACTAAACATCCAATATAAAACTGAAGAGGGAAAAATATTGTAAATTAATCTAACAAACAACCTAGTAAGATTATTTAATTGTAATCAGAGCATCTCATTTTAATACAAAATAATTTTGTTCTAGATAATTACAAACAATGTTTACAAAAGAGGTGAAATCCAATTTTACTTAATTAACCAAGGTTCCTTTCTTTTTATAATAACAACATAACTCTACACCCTTAATTTAAAGGATTTAAATATACATTAAAAACAAAGAAAACAATACTAAAGGTAAAATTTTAAGAAGTTTATTAATTCACATATCTAATTTTTAATACTTATTTCTACTTTTTAATAGTGTGTGTCCCAAAATCTTTTAAAATGTATCAACAATTGTGTAAAATGTCTGAAGAAGCTATATATTAAATAGCGAAACGTTACATTTATTTTGACTTTTACTTTTTAAATCACTAAAATATTTTGACACAACTAATGCGTTTATAAAGAAAACCATTAGTGGATGCAGATTTCAAAAACATAATTAGCTGAAAAAATCTTCTAAATTTTGGAAAGAAATTTGACAGACAATTGTCAAATAAATTGTTCCTACTCTAAACTAATTAATAACACAGCTGTACAAACCATTAATTAAATTCTTATTTATCTATTTATAATAATTATGACACTTCCTTATTGGTTACCTTTAAGACTTCCTTATGATTAGACTAATTTTCATTCAGCAGCTCTGTATCAACTTTACCGGACATCCACCTGCCATATTCTTCAATACCTCCAATTCACATTTCCTTCTTATCCATGTAAATTCCCTTCGGTCTACTCCCAGATGTTAATTTTCTGCATCATCACCCACATATCACTAAACAACGTTTGCTCGTTCTTTGTAATGTATTTCTTATTTTAAATCTGTAGCCCCAACTTGTCTTCTGTAGTAATTATATTGATTCTGCTCTCGACTTCCTTAAACATTTTAACATTTTTACTAACCCATTTTCTCTTCTTCTTTTAAATTGTACTCTTAATGTTAATTATCCAATAAAAACTATTATTGGATGTTATAACTCTATTCAGTTCTAAATTACATAGATTCATATTTCCATATTAAAATTTTCCAAAAATGATTGGTTGTTAAGTATATTTTATTTTCTTTATCACCTAGTAATTTTATTAATTTTTAATGCCATAGTTACTTCATTGCAAAGTCACCCTTATTAAAAATAAAGTAATATCTTCTAAATAAATTACAGACTTACAGTGCCAGTGACAGCAGGGTAACCAACATTAACAGTGCCAACCTAAGAAAAAAAATCACAACCATTTATGATTACCCGGTATATATATATAAATATATAAACTAGCATATTGGGTATAATTTTAATTATTATATACTTATTCTCCTAATCAAATTCTCTAATCATTACAAACCTCTCGATTGTTACAAAAATATCGAAATATGAAAACATAATATATAAGAAGTGTTACAATAACCTTTCCTTAGTTAAAAGATGAACGATAATTGAATATAGTATCACTGATACATGGTTTCTCAGGCCGTTTCCCTTGTAGAATCTTTTAGGTATCTAAAACACATAATTTCTTCACATACAACCACTACAAAATAATAAATACAATTTACTGCTGTATTTTATAGATCATTCAATGTTACAAAGTCTTAAATTCATAGTAAAAAAAATATTAAATTACTTTAGAAATACATCTACCGGATATTAAAAAAAGTGTCCAAAAATGTAAGATCGTAGACTAAATAAAGTAAAATATGCATTTAATAAACCTATGTTCAATAATCTATTCTCTACCTTCTGAGATAAAGGGGATATTATTTTTATAAAATGCGTCAAATACTACAACAAATCAATGTACAATGTGACACCTTTTAATTTCAACGCAGACGTCAGCTCTTAGTCCCATAGAAATGTACACGTTTTCAAAACAACATAGTTTATTTTCTATCATCAGATAGGCATTAAAAACCTGCTGCTGTAAATCTGCTATAGAATTGATTTGCGATGAATTCACTAAACTTTTTAGAAATTCCGATAAAGGGAAGTGGACCACCTCATCCTGTTCAATTTTGACCAAAAATTAAGTTTACTACCTGACAATGCCCAGATAATCAGAAAGAACTTCGTCTTGCTAAAATCATATACGCTATAACTTCTTCAGCAGTTGGAATAAATCCTTTACTAATAAGTTTTGATAAACGTCACCTGTTAGCATAGCTGGGCAGTAATACGTTACTTTGTAATTAAATTACTAATTGAATACGGTAATGGTAATTGGTAATTGCAACTTTTGCTAAAAAGTTCTTGACAATTACTTTTAAAAGTAATTAATTACTACATTCAATTACTCAATTACTTTTGAATAATTAAATTATCTATTCTAAAGTATTTAAATTACCTTACAAGCACTTGAATTACTTACGGTAATTGAATATACTCACGATCATTGCATTATTTTCTGGTAATTCAATTACTAAGTTACTGGTGTTGATTGGATATTAAATCTCCAGAACCCAAAAAATAAGATTAAGCCTTAAGTTACATATTGAGCAACTCTCAATAGGGCATTTCTGAAGCAATACAGTGTGTCCAAGATAAGGAGGGCCAGTATGGGGATCTTGTTAATAGGAAGAAATACAAATTTGGTTAAATGGGAAAAAGTTGAATAATTAAGGGACTAACAAAATAACTCCTAAAAATCCTTAATATAATTTTTCGTTTTTGGGCTTTCTCAAAAAACCGATTTTTAAAATTTTCTATTCTATTTTTTGCTGGCGTTAATATTAAAGTCAGCGTGAAAGTAGCTAAACTTCTTTGTATCAACTTTTAATGATATTTAAGATCACGTTATTATTTTTTATCTGACGTTTCGTCTTCGAGCAACCATCATCAAATACATTTTTAAATTACGATCCTTATTTTCTGATGTAAAATTTTAAAATCCCCTTTTACTTTGAATTAAAAAATGTACCACACATTATGGTTTAATACGTTTCGAGTTCTTTTGATCATCATCAACAAATTTTGGAATACGGACCTGTGTTCTAAAGCATTTCATACGTTATTTCAGCTTGTGTAATATAAAGAAAAAAGTAATAAGCCACACTGGATGTTTTTGTTCTCAATAATTGCGTGTGGTCTTGGAATACAAATAATTTTCAATAATAATTAATTTATGTATTGACTATTCAACTCACCCCCTTCATGTTAACTATTAAGCAATCATAATTTAGTATTTTTGTTATTTGCGCAAATGAGCGTAAACTATATTGACAATTTTCACTACTGAAAATAATCGACAATTTTCACTAGTGGTATAGTAAATATTTTAAACAAATGTGATTTTTATTAGAAAAAATCAATATTCGTGTTCTGTTACTATAGGAATTGCATAGTTTGTTGCTAGATTTACTGAAAACTAATTTGTAAAAGTAGTTTGGTTCATTGAATAGTCTCTCGAATACCATTCTTAGTCAAAGTTAAGTAGAATATTTTTGCGGTGGTATCACACCAAAAATATTCGACATAACTTTGACTACTCATGGTATTATAGGTGATTATTTATATAAACGATATTTAAAATCAGAAATAAAAAACATCCAGTGTGGGTCATTATTGTTTTCTTTCACAATGTGTGTGTGGTACATTGTTGAATTCAGCATAAAGAGATTGTTCCAGCTTTGTTCTTTAAAGAAAAAAGTAATGAGCCACACTAAATGTTTTATTCCTAATTTTGATTATTGTTTATAAATAAGAAAAGTAATCAATAAATTAATTACTTCCTATTGAAAATTATTTGTATTCCAAGACCATGCGCGATTATTAAGGATTAAAAACATTCAGTGTGGCTCATTACTTCTTTCTTTATATTACAAGAGCTGAAACAACGTATGAAATGCTTTAGAACACAGGTTCGTATCCAAAAATTTGTTGATGATGATCAAAAAATACTCGAAAAGAACCGTATTTAAAAAATGAAGTTGCTGATGGTTGCTCGAAGACGAAAGGTCGGATAAAAAATTGATAACGTAATCATTAAGTCCACTAAAAGTTGCTATAAAGAAGTTTAATCACTTTCACTGCAACTTGAATATTAAGGCCAGCAAGAAATAAAATAAAAAAATTAAAAAATCGGTTTTTTAAGATAACTCAAAAACGAAAAATCATATCAAGAATTTCTAAAGTCATTTTGTTAGTCTCTTAATCAACCAACTTTTTTCCCATTTAACTAAATTTGTATCTCTTACTATTAACGAGATCCCCGTACTGGTCCTCCTTAACTTGGACACACTGTATAAGTATAATTGGTGATTTCCTACGACTAATTAGATAACAGCTAATTTTGTGACAAGCAAAGAGATATTTGGTGGTTGTGTCTTCTGCAGTGCAGGCTGTGCAGGATGTATCGCTGTAAGTTCCTAATAATTATTGTGTAAGTAGCGAAAAATATGTCTACGGTAAGTAGAGATTACAGAGTAAAGGCGGTATTTTTTCCATAACAATTATCAACAACCAGCTCTATTAGACAATATTGGTTCATAATAATTATTTATTAATGCGGGCTTCTACACGTTGAATCCCATTATTCATCAAATAAATAAATATTATTATCTTGTTTAAAACGAAGTACTAGCACAGGGCTTTCTAAATGCTACTAAATGCAAATACAACAATCTCTAGTGAAGTAATTGAAAAAGTAATTCATGTTGTGCAACGTGCAACTATAATTACTGAGATGATTTATCGGACTTTTCCACTGTGTCGGTTGTTTATCACACCACGTTTTGGGAGTTTTTGGTCTACTCCCGTCCTGAGGTAAATGAGAATTCCTAGTTAATTCTCATAATCATTCAGAGAACATACAATTACTAAGTAATTGATAATTAAATTACTATTTATTTGAGTAATTAAAAGCTCTGGTAATTCAATTACTTCAATGGGGGGGAGGGGGTAATTGGTAATTAGTTACTTTTTTAAGTAATTTACCCAGCTCTGCCTGTTAGTCTGTTTAGTGAAACAACAGGCCCTAACAAGCGTTCTTCTAAAATTGCTATAAAATATTTGGCGAACATCATTATTTGCGCCTCAATTCTAATACACTGTAGGAATTTTCGTATGTCAATCAGTGACTGTTGTGGACATTTACTACACTGTTTACAAACTACGCCTTTAAAAACGACAACAGTAAGACAACAGTAAGAAGATAAATGTTATTTAGCCAGATAAATGATCTACAAATGCAAGTGAATTACTTAAGCATCAGAGATAGAAAATTTTCTATATCTCAAAATGTTTTGATTTGCGGACAGTTTGCCAAAAGTGTTGTGCAGCGTACGCAGCGTGTGTTGGGAGTAGTATACAATACACATCCCTAAATGTTTCGACCTTTTTCAACGGAGCTCGCTGTTAATATTATAAAATTCTTTAAAATTGACAAAAAATGCCGTTTTATTTTAGAAAGTATTAGTTTTGGGACTTTTTTACTAGTTTTAATAAGTAGTATATGCCCCTAAACTTGCCGAGCCTTTTTAATATTCTTATTGCAGTCGTTTAGGCTATAAAGACGTATTTACAGTGAATTCTAAAGTCATTCACAATTACTATATCTAGAACTAGACGGATAAAAATTAAATTAAAATAGCACACATTCAAATAATGCGTACGCTGGGCAAATAAATAACATTTTATACACAAATGATTAAAATCAAACATCAGAAGAATTAATCAGAAAATATTTGGTCATCAACATCACCCATCAGTATCACAATGGAGGTAAACGTTTCATCGTCGCTACCTACACTTAACTACGCGTATTATGACGTCTGATTTCATGTTTTTGTTCATCCTTTGGCGAGCACAATAAATGTGCTCCAAAAATAATGTATACATGAATGTCTCACTATAATTTTCCAGTTTTGTAATAACTGTCTAACATAAACACACTTAGCATATCATAAATCATAAAAATTATGATTGGAACCCGAAAGTTATACAAGCTGATAAAAGAATATTTTGATAAGCCATATCTGAAGTTTTCAAAGCAAGCAACAATAGTGATTCCAGAATATCAGTACTAAAGTTAAGTGCTTGAAAAGATGACATAAAAGTTCAACCATTGTTTGCTCTAAATAAATCGCTGAGAGAAGTGCAGTGTAGTACTACACCTTGGACTAGAATAAGGTAAATTGATAGTTTGTAGTTATACATCTAAGTTTCCAAATCTCCATGCAATTAATTAACTCTCCTGGAGGTAACTGCCTTTAAGACAAGTTTAATGAAGTCAAAAATGTAATTCTCCTCTAATGTTCAAACTGCAATCTTTTAAAATTATTAATAACTTCTAAATATGGCTTTGTATAACTATTAAGAGAGTATATGAATATCATTATTTAATTGGGTTTTTAACGCCAACGCTAATTATTGCTACAATCGCCCAGCAATTATATTTCACCTTCCACTATTTTTCTTGTAAGTTGTTATTTCATTCACAACGCTTGTTAAGTTTAAAAGGAAGCTTTCGTTTTTTGCTGTTTTTGTAGCATAAATCAAACTACCATTAAGTAAGTTTGTTACAGCTTCAATGCTATATTCTTCTATATTTTTTTAATTTTTAGCGGCAATGAGTCCTCCTATTCAAGTCGTCCATGAAAAAACAGATGTGTGGAACGTCATAGAAAAAATTGCATTCTCGGAAGGCCAAGAAGAACCTTTTTACGTATGCGATATCAACGACATAATTCGAAAATATAGAACATGGAAATCGTTATTACCACGAGTGCAGCCCCATTACGGTTTGTGAAGAATATTGTTTTTTTTATTCATTTTATCGGAATATAGTATTAAGCAATTTATTTTCTATATAATCTATATTAAAGAAAATTACTTCTAATATTATAGTTAATCTACCTTTTTATCAGGATTTTTACAATTTCAAGCAAAAGAACTAAAAACTTGGAGTTTATTGAATAGATTCATAAATGCATTCGATTTAGAAACTGTGTTGAAATAGCTCGATTAATGCAACTCATTATAAACTCATGGCAAAAAACCTTATTTTTGAAGCGTCGTTCAAGGACAGGCAAGATAGGCTGTGTCGTTCTGGAGTTATCGTAACATTAACTCGCGTGATATACTCGATTTTTTAACTTTCTCACTTTTCGTTAACCTCCTTCACAGACGTTATGTAGTTTCAGGAGACCTTTCATACAGGGTGATTCTTGACTTATACGCATAATTGCGAGGAATGATAGATTGTGATGTGTAGTGATGGGTAATTAACAAAAAGTGTAGTAAAATTTGTTTATTAACGGAAATAACGAATTAATTATTTTGATAATGGTGAACTAGTAAAATATAAAATTATCGCATTTACCTTGAATTTTATCTGACAAGTTGTCAAATTGGAGCTTCTTTTATTCATACAAAAATTATGGCACCTAACTTTATCAACGCAGATTTCATGAACATGGTGTTAACTAACGTATGTCCTATAAGTTTTGAGAAAAAAACTCCGTTGTAGCTTATTATAGGAAAAATCTTTTAATCTGGTTGATGTTGAAAAACTAGACCGTTATCCCTAGTTTAAGCATATAATTCTATTAAATATAGCTGTAGAAATAATTACTTGTAGTTGAATTAATATAAAATTAATGCAATATAAAATATAGCTGTTAATATTTTTTCTCAAAACTTTTGGGACATACGTCAATACCAAGTCCATGAGTTCTGCGTTTGTGAAGTTAAGTGCCATAATTTGACAACTAGTGACGGAGAGTAACAGATACAGTTCAAGGTAAATGCGATAATTTATATTTTACTAGTTCACCACCCCCAACATAATTAATTCTTTATTTCCGTTAATAAATAACTTTTACTAAACTTTTTTTTAATTATCCATCACTACACATCACGAACTATCTTCCTCGCAATTATGAGTATAAGTCAAGAATCACCCTGTATACTGATTGAGATGTTACGACAAAAATTATAAATTTGTTAAAATGGTCTCGGTTGAAAACACTACTTGGGTTTTGCCAAAGTAAAAAATAGTAATACAAATTGTCCGGATTTTCCCCTATCAATTGGATAAATATTATTATCGGTTATATTTACAGTTAGCCAATAATTAAAGTTGCAGGAGATGGTAAATAACACTATTTGCATCCTTTTTTAAACAAATAGTTAAATGTAAATATAACATGTGAATTAAAAACAGATTCATCAAAGAGGGCTAAGGAAGAAAAAGATAGACATAAGCTGTATCTGTAGTATTGATACAAAAAGTAGGTGATTTTATTTAATATAACTGTCACTTTATGTCAGCAAGTGCCAAACCGCTTTTCAGACAAGCTCTTTAATTTTGTATATTTTAATGCATGGTGCCACCGCATAAAGCACCAGCTCTACACCGCAAGGTAAATGAGGTAACAGATTATACATACATTCATACATACATAATGCATAGTGCAACATTAAGTAGTTCAAATATTTCAAATGCAATCGGCGTGATTTTTGTATACGGTAACTTCGATGAATCTTTTTTTGATTCATGTCAGCTATGTATACAAGGGCCTAAACTGCCTCCTAACAATATGTCTATATGTAAGCAGGTAGAAAAAAGGCTCTGTTTCTGTATGTATCCGAAGACAATTACGTAGTTAAGAAATCAGTTACACTTATTTTTTAATGTTAGGTAAAATGAAAACTCAACCAATTTTAAATATTTCAAAGTTTCTACATTCAATATAAGGAAATAAGAGGAGAACTAATAACATATTTTAAATATCTATCATATTCACAATAATTGTGCAGGATGAAAAGTCCTTTGAAATGTTCAACCTACTTATTCTTTCCAGAATTACTAGTAAAACTCAGTAGCAACCTAAAATTGTATTAGCCCTATAAATCGAGCAAATTTTAAAATGATCAAATAATACTTTTAAAATTTCCATAGATTTTTTTTATAAATTTGAATTGCTCTGTTAAAAATAATATAATTATAATAAGAATATACGGTACCCCCACCCAAGAAAAGCGCCCATCCGTGCTTTCCAAGAATACTTCGATACTCAGCATCACTCCGTTTCGCTAATACAATGAAATGCTATGAACCAGTTATTTATCAAAAAAAAAAAAAAAAAATTTTTTTGCCCACGGCCATAGCTCAAAAGTTGATGTTGCCTTCATTTTCGGAGGACCTATCGTATGAAAACGATTCAAGACTTCAGGAAAGTTCCTGGCGACCGGAATCGTGTACACATACGAACATACATCCGCCGCACAGCACGTTTAAGCACCCCCCATTACGGGGGATTGATCTAGTGGGCTGGGATCTTCACCAAAAGATCCGCACCGCCGAGACGGAGATTTGATATACTGGGTTCATTAGTCGGTTGGCTCGAATTTTAGAGATATTTGACTCAGAGTGGTTTTCGATATGAGGGAATTTCAATACTTCGTACACTTCGTGTCGAAGTAATATGAAACAAAAGCTATAAGAAACGGTGGTGCTCTCACAGGTTTATATTTTCAACATATAAATTTAATAACCTTCAAAATATTTCAGAAATAATATCTTTTTGTTCTATTGCATCGAAAAGCAATTTATTTCGGCAGCGTTTAGAGGCCGAAAACTCCCACTTTTTTATCGTAGTAACTTTTACTTCTCATCAGAAATAACCATAGCAACAAAAACTAACAATCATTTCCATTGGTTGAAACCATTTTGCGGTATGATCATGACACTTCCCGACGTCCTCGATTAAACTGTCATTTTATAATTAGAAAAAACGCTGCGCTTTCTTGGCCACAAACTGCGGCTCGTCCAATAAAGTCCTTAATTTCGTACTTCTAACATAAACGGTATTACTGAAAATATTATTATTAAAGATCGTATTCTGATTCTGAAAGAGTTGGAATCATCTGGAAATGGCGATAGCCTTATTGTGTGACAATATATGTATATATATTGTATTGACTCCACGTTGTAACGCCCATTTAATGTTATAATTGACTTTTACTATACTATACCATATTATTTTCAAACAGTTTTCTTTTAAAATGGAAATTTAATTAACTGATTTGCCCTTTTATATTATGGATTATCATGATTATTAAATTGCTAACTCCGGCAGAAACATTTTACTCTTACTGAAACACAGGCAGTGGCGGATTTGCAGTCCTAGCCGCTCTAGGCCCCAGGCCATGTGCCGCCCCTTTCTCAGCACCCATCATATAGACTAGATACATAATTAATGAATTTACTTTATTGCCCATTTTTAATTGATTTAGAAAATTGGTTAATATTAACTAAAAGCTGCTAGTTTATAATATTTTCCGAGGTTTCAGGGATGATTGGACATTTAAATAAAACATTTAAAACGGTTTTAAGTTTTGTTTATTAATAAATGTTTTACAATGTGTTACAAAACTCGTCTGCACTTAAGCGCAGCAATTAGTATATTATTATATGAGCGATTATGACAGCCATTATTCACGAAGATGACATTTGCGCCACAAGCCGAAGGCGCGTGGCGCAAGTCATCTGAGTGAATAATGGCCATAATCGCGAATATAATACGATATTTTATCTACTCCTATGCAATAGGAGCCTTGGGTTCATATTTCAGAATTATGACATTTGTGACAGCTGTTAACTTCAAAAGTCATTTAATAATAAGAATGAATTTTGTAATTGGCTACAACCTATTGAATAATGAAAATATAATTTTCTGATTGGTTGCAATTTGCAAACTATTGAATAATGAAAATAGAATTTTATGATTGGCTGCAAACCGTGAATTATGAATCATAATTCATGGCCATTGTGCAGTAGGAGTAGATAATAGTATATTATTATATGAGCGATTATGACAGCCATTATTCACGAAGATGACATTTGCGCCACAAGCCGAAGGCGCGTGGCGCAAGTCATCTGAGTGAATAATGGCCATAATCGCGAATATAATACGATATTTTATCTACTCCTGTGCAATAGGAGTTGTGTGTTCATATTTCCCAATTATGACATTTGTGACAGCTGTTAACTTCAAGTCATTTAATAATAAGAATGAATTTTATGATTGGCTACAACCTATTGAGTAATGAAAATAGAATTTTCTGATTGGTTGCAACTTGCAAACTATTGAATAATGAAAATAGAATTTTATGATTGGCTGCAAACTGTGAATTATGAATCATAATTAATGGCTATTGTACAGTAGGAGTAGATAAAATCATTTATTAAATCATCGCAATCCAATTTGCTTACAAAATCAGCTTCTATGTTAAGCAGAGCAAGATAGTTTAACCTCTGCTCCGTCATTGTTGTGCGTAAATAGTTTTTAACTCTGCGCAAACAAGAAAACGACCTTTCTCCTGTACAGTTACTGGCGGGTGTACACACACACATACGAAGAGCAATATCCACGTTTGGGTAAATGGTTTGAAGACCTTCGGTTCGTAACCATTTCAGCAAACTGACTGCACTCTTTCGCTTCTCATTTTTTATGCTGCAGTGAGAACGAAAATGAAGACATTCTTCTATAAAATTTTCTGCTAAGTCAGTAGAATAAATCATTTGCAATGCCTTGGCGTTATCTTCGACTTCTGAGATGCTTAGATTCGTCAGGTTAGTAATAAAGTAAAATTTACTGTAGAGTAATTCATAAGCATCCCGGCGTCTTTTCAGTTCTTCTGACAATGTATCAATTACTACCAAAAAAGTATTTATTCTAAAATTTTCACGACCATTCTTTTGTTGCATCTCTTCACCTGTATTTGTCTCGCCGTGGCGCGACCCACGCGCGACGAGCATGCGTGACACGCGCGTAATAACAATAGGTACCTACCTATTCTTCCTAGATCACTTTATATTAAACTAAACGTACGAACTATTTTATATGTACGAAATTATTTATACTTTGAATACGCAAAAATAGTGATTTAGGAAGATTATAATCATAAGGTACGCGAGCCTTTAATATATTAAGATACTTTGCATTTGATTTATTTCTTGTTAATCTTGTTATCAACAGTGAGTTTTTTTGGCACGATTTGCCGCCCTTAATATCTGGCCGCCCTAGGCCCGCGCCTACTGGGCCTTAGGGCAAATCCGCCACTGAACACAGGTAGGATTCGCTCATAATTTACACTGCTTGTATTCTTGAAATTTGATTCTTTGATCTCATGAAAACTTACACGTCTGTCACCTGTCACTTTGAATTATGCAAGTGCGAAATCAATTACAAATACTTTCCCACATTTACTTGTCACTCAAAAAATACCAAATAGTAAGTACTTCCCTCTTTAAAATTACCGCACTTCCCGCTTTCTATCTTTTTCTTTCAATTTTTTTATTTAAATACCTGAATTTTGTCACCCGTTTATGGACTCGATCCTCTGCATTACCAAGCCAAACGCATCCAGCAATCTCACAAAGATCTCTCATCGTCCAAACAAAACCCAGTCTAAACTTCGCCAAAAACACCTGGTTCTACAAAGACTTCCTGGCCAAAACAAGGCACCTACCAACTTTCCCCAGTAGTACTCTTATCAGCAAACACCATCCACGTGGTCCTACCAAAATCCTCAAGTCTCCGAAGACTCAGTATCAGGAACCTCGACTAGATACAAGTTATAAGATGTCACTTCAATGACAAGCTTGTAGAATTAGAACTCCTTTAGATGAAAATCTTCTATTCACCCCATCAAACGTTCACTCTGCTAACAATCTCGATGTAAACCACTTCCAGTAAAAACAATTCCTTGTTATCCAATAAACTCAGTTTAGCATCCTCTTCCTGAAATTTGCTTTTGTAGATTATAACTGTATTACTTAGGCATTCTCACCAGATCCATTTATTTTAATCCTCTTCTTCTTCACATGTTTTAATCTTTTAACATTTTACTTTCATTTTCACACCCTAGTTTTTTTTTATTTACAACCATTTTATACGCGAAATCGCTTTGAAACTTTTATAAAGGGTTTATTTCCATAATTTTAACCGCTTACAAATTGGATTGCATGTTTTTGTATCAAATTATTTGACATACTGATAAATATTATTATATCCTTAGTGATTTAGATTAGCATATAATTCATAGTCCAACACACTATAAAACTTTATTTTATTTATCTAACACCCACTATGTTGAATGGTATTTCTCGAATAAGTATTTGCCATTAATTCCCCATTTCATCTCAGATAATAATTAAATTATGTTAGAATCCCACTGTTTCTTATGTAGTTTCATTCAATTGAATTTTAAATTCCATTTCCTTTCTTTACCAAATACATTTTAATAATTTTGATATCCTTTTCATTCTTAAATCTTTCTAATTTTTAATACTGTGTTCTTTTAACCTTATTGATCTGATTTTAAAGCCCTGTACTAAAGACCATAACAATATGTATCAAGGGAATAATAGTATATTATGTAGCGAGCTTCAAATAGTAGCTATTTTACGAGTGCATTATTAACCATTACATACCATTTGCATACACATTTGTTCCACGACTGAATATAATTATAGAGAAACTATTCATTAGCATGAAATTTACTTGACACTATATAATCTTTACATACATAGATAGTATCCTTAAATTTAATACTGGAAACTATATTTATTTATTAATGTTTACATTATATGTATATACTAAAATCAGTGACATTTAGTTGTCGGACTACCTACATGAATATTAGTAAATGTTGTCGGTGAATTCATATCTATTTAATTGATCGTTTGATTATTTATTTTTGAAATTCAATATTTTGTGAGACACGTTTATTTTATTTCGGCTGCTGTTGTTGATTTCTACCGCCAGCGTCAACTAAGATGATTTCGGAGGCTTTTACGGCTATTATCATTAAGTAACAAACGACTTCCGGGATTCGACCGTGTCCTTATTGAGGTTGAAGAACTTAACGATCGCCCACCTTTGTAAGTGGCTTCATTAGAAGAAAAGCAAAAGAGCATGGTAACTCAACGTGTAAACCACGCCAAAGGCGAAACTCTTTTACGATCTGAAAGAGAAAGGCAAGTGCTATCACGGTTGAGTGACGATGGGCGGGGTTTAGAAATTGGCACTTTCTACATAGAAGGATGGGGAAACCCATCGTCCCGATTGAGATCATTAGGGTGTTTGTAAATCTCAATGGCTTCGCGAATCTTTCTGATAAAGAAGAACGGAGATTTGCAGATAAGGGAAGTTTCATCAAAAAGGATATTATGGCCGGTATCGCGTTGATGTCCGGTGATGATTGATGATGAAACGAGACCCGACTTGAAACAGTGCTGGTGCCCAGAGATGCAAGTTATCAACGTCCTGCGGCACCAATGTATACAGCATTACTAGAGCAAGGGAGTCTATAAATACCTTCAGATGACATAGTGATTAATTTATCTTTAGGTGAGGGAAAAACCTGTCAGATTTTGCTCGGGGGTTTGAATACTGTTTTAATGTTTTGTTTTCAAAGAAACTTTTCTACGCTAGCTCAGTGACTTGATAGATATAGGGGAAAAAGACGATTGCTGCGAAAGGATCCGTTTTTGGAGGTTTGGTGACTATGGATAAAGATGGCAATTGATAGCAGACTGTATATCCCTAGCACGATAACCGATGTTCCTAAGAGCTTTCCGAACAGGATTTAATTCAGCGTGGATATTATCGGGTTGGGATTTGGAAACAGCCCGGTGTACAAGCGAATTGATAACGGAAAGTTTCTGTGTAGGATGATGGTGGGAATCGGCATATAAATAGCGATCAGTGTGAGTAGGTTTGCAATATACAGAATTACCAAATTTCCCACTGGGTTAGCGAGAGACCTGTACGTCTAAGAAAGGCAGCGGCTCCCTTCCTTTTTATCTCCATGGTAAAGTTAATGTCTGGATGTTGACTATTGAGATAGTTTAAGAAGACGGGTAACTTGTCTTTACCATGTGACCAAATAATAAGGTATCGTCAACGTATCGGAACCAAGCCTTAGGTTTCAATTCTAAAGATTCTAGAGCTACGGTTTCGAAAGCTTCCATGAAGATATTGGAAACAACGAGTTAATGAGGAGAACTCATGGCTGCACCAGAAATTTGTTTAAAGAACTGTCCTTGAAATAGGAAATAAGTGGAAGAGATGCATTTTTCTATAAGGGCAGGTAGACTTGAAGACGTGTCCCCATGCTCTTATAACAAGTGATGGATTATGACTATGAAATTGGGAATAGGAACTTCAGTAAAAAGAGAAGTGACATCGAAACTAACAAGTAAATCGTCAGGTTCAACGCTTATGTTGGATATAAATTTAACGAAATGAGCTGAATTGCAAATATACGAGGAAGACTTACCAGATAACTTTCTAAGGATAGTGGTTAGATATTTCGCTAAGGAGTAAATAGGGGTATCTATGGTACTGACAATGGGACTTGTAAGGATATTTTTAATTGCTAAGAGCCTGCAGTTAATTTAGCATTATTTTCTCGGTTCCGAATTACGATTCCGCATATGGGTATTTCGAATTATTCGCTTGCAGTCAACGGTTTTTAACGCACTCATTCTGTGTTATGGATTGGTTTCAGGCCTATTGGCGCGCACGTTTTTTTCTTTTCGACCTGTCTGACGACGTGAATTCTTGTAGTACATATTATAGCCAGAATAGAGGACAGTTGCCATGCGTTTTCCGCCCGTTTTTCGAGACAGACTTGACCCGGCGTGGCTAGAAGCAACAAGTGATTTTGAAGTCGCGATTTCCTCCAGCGCTGCCTTAGGACATGCGTGGGCGAGGGTTTTGACGTTATTGGAACGCACTCAAAAAAATCCCGGAAGAATTAATGCTCTTATGAAATTATATGTGAAAATTCGTACAGCTTAAATCATTACTAAACACACGAATACAACGCCCCAAAAAATGGGAGTCAGCTTTCAATCAAGCGCTTCGAGGTACCTGAAATAGGTGTGTTTGCTACTTCAAAATAAGGGTACGTTAAGAATTAATTACGGTGAGAGCGACACAAGGTTTTAAGCAAACTCCAGATTTTGACGTCTCTAACCTTGAAGAAACATTAACGGATTTACAGGAAAAATGGTAAGATGGACCTCGGTCACTTACCTTTGATTTCAGTCAATAATTACGCTAGAAAAACACGTTCTGCACGTCCGCCTTACAACATAATAAGGAAATATACAAACTAATATTTAAAACGCTATAATGATCACACACCAAGTTACGAAAAATTCGGGTACAGTAAACTTAAGACTAATTTCAATTAATTATTTCCCTGTGTGACGTCACGAGAATACAAATTAATATAAAACGACTGACTTTAAAAAGGTAGACAATAAAGCATTCAAATTCCCTGAAGGGGTTACTAAATCGTAAATACAGTAATATATAAATTTATACGGTAACGCTTTAAACATAAACCGAAATCTAAAAATGCACGTACAGTCGTGTGCAAATAAATCTGGGACAGTGTTTTTTTCACATGCAGATTCAGTTAAGAATTGAAGAATATCTCCATGGATTTCCTGCTATCAGAAAGAGTTACATTAAACTTTAACAGGTACTGAAACCCGTAACTCTCTCTGATAAGAGGAAATCCATGGAAATATTCTTCAAATTCTTAACTGAATCTGCATGTGAAAAAAACACTGTCCCAGATTTATTTGCACACGACTGTACTTCAGAAATTACGGTTAATTTGCGACATAAACACACAATTTTTACACTGTCACTGTCAGCGAAACTATGCAGATGTTGATTGCAAGTGACACAATCAATAACGACGTAACGCTGATTGGTCCTTCAAGTACAGCTTAATCCGTGGGGCGTGGCCGTATGACGCACAGTGGTTGTAATGCTTTAGATCGTGTATCACAGTTTACGTTTTACTAATATTAGAACCATCTTCCCTGTTTATATTATTTGGATGTTTTTCTATTTCTACGGCTTCACGTGTCCCTCGTGGTAAATAGAATTTGAGCACGCTAGAGTACTTGCCAGAATACCTCATTAATTCTCAGAAAGTTCCTTTAGTTACATAAGGAAATGCTAAGAAAGGATTTTTCAAAATTCGACACCTAAGAAAGTGAAAAATATGTGTTTTTACAAATTCCTCAATATCTATTGACTTGGTTTTTACTAATAAAGGTTACCCATACAAATGCTTAAATCGCAATATTGGATTTTCCATAACCAACGCTTAAAGGTAGGAATATTAATTCAGGTGAATTATAGAATTCTTCATAATATCCTATGTTGGTTGATATATAAATGTATTTAGAAAATGTTTTAAGCTTTTTTCAAACTCCACACCTAAATAGGGGAACAATCGGGTGGGTTTAATGCAGTAAAGTTCAAGTATAATTTAAACGAGATTTGTGCAAATATATTTTAAATATATGTAGAAATAAAAATAAAGCCTAGGTAGTAAATAACGAAAGAATACAATACAAAGCTGTAGAATTAAGCGAGTTGTATGGCTAAGGTCGATGCACTACGCGCAGGTTAACGCCGTGTTAGCAATTTTAATTACTTTCTGGGCAATCTTCCAAGAAATTACATATAAGGTACACTCGGGTGCAAAATCCGGCAGCCAGCTTAGTCGTAGAAGGCGTGCAGCTTTTTAAGAAATTAATCGGTAGAACAACAAGAATTAAATACCCAGCGCGCCAACAAATTTTTATAATAACGGCGAATGCACCCCGGTGCGCCAGCGAGAATTTGTAAACTCAATGCCTAATGTACAAATACACTTCCTGAAAGAAAGCTTAAAATAAATTAAATAACCATAACTAAATTCAAACCTTTTAGCTGGCATAAAGATCATGTAATTCCAGAAAATATCACAGTACAATAGCATACATAATTATCACAATAGTTCGCAAAAATCAGAATTGTAGGTTACTATAATTCAATAAATTACACAGAAATAATACTCACAGTTTTACATACAATTCTGCAATAATACAATTACACGCATTAAAATGGCTGAATAGCGTGCCGCTTGGCCAGTAGATGTTTTTGGGGCTCGGAGGAAACGCAAAACGCGGTTCCAAAGCGTTTGATCATTAAATTCGTACGGCCGGAGCTGGTGTCTCAACGCGATCCGCATCGCGACGGTGAGGTTAGCATGCCAAACCAGGAGAAACCCCTCACTATTGGATCCTTTCTTGCCCTCTGCTTTAGCGTCTGCAGCAAGATAAAAACGGCTACGAAGGTCCAACAAAACGCCGGCCCGCAATCGTCTACAGCGGTTGCTGTGGACACGATAAGCGACCAAATACAGCGCCTGCCTCAGAACGGTTTTTTGGCCCAAAATTGCTTGGATCTCTAGCGATCGAAAACTGGCACTAATTTCCTGACACTAATTGCCTGGTACTAATTGCTGTGAAGGAGAAACAAAGGTCCAAAGATAACATACAGAACTAAATGGAGTCTTAGGCCGTCTAGAATACTCACCCTGGAAAAATCCAGGCCATATGTGGCGACTCGTGGTCGCATTCAGAATTCAGAAACGTAAGAATTAACTTTCTTCTCGTGAGCTTGGGGCATCAAAACCAAGTAAACGTGACGGCTTGAATTTCACCAACAACCAAAACTAACAGCAGCCTTAATAAAAATCCACCAAAGCTCTTCGAAAATGCTAAAACACCATGCCAGCTTGACGGCCGTGAGCCGAAAAGGACGCGCCCGAAGACAAAAGTCTGCGCCTAAAAGATAAATGTCTAGCGCAGTCGCGGTCGTCGCGACCTGCTCAATCGCAGATCGCGCGAAACGCGCGGGAAATACCATCGAATGCTAATTTGAAAGGCGACGTAATTGAAACGTAACAGCCGATAATTGCTGGAAAAGGTTTTCAAGGCGCAACCTCAATATGCACTAAAACTAAATGGTTCATAATGCACCCAAAATAAATAAATTAAATAACCCAATAATCAAGCGTAAGGGAAACAAGAGTACAAAGGATAGCACATGCAAAATTGAGGAATTAATTAAACCCCTTTGCAATAAAATAGAGAAGATCGACAAAAGATCAGAAAGAATTGAGTATAAAATCGATACATTCCAAAAGAGTTGATGGAAATAAAATAGGCAAATGATATGTTGAAAACTGAAAATGTACAACTAAAATCTTAATCAATGAAACAAAAAGGACAAAGAAAAATCTGTAAAGAGCTTTACATGGAACTTCCTTAGCAAGTGCCTGAACACTTCAATTGTAGATGACCGCAGCCGACATTAATCGCTACACTTTTCTATCCTTTTAAGATATTCATTCTATATATGTAGGGTCCAAAATATACATATTTTCGTCAAGGGTGAAAACCTGAGCTATGTGCAAAATATTACGTTTATCTATTCTGAAATTAAGTAAAAATATATAACTTCTTATGTTTTAATGTGTTCACGCTGTATATACTTGACCGAAAGTATATTCGGTTTCGAGCCAGGTAGACATCTAATCTTCATGCAAAATATCGTTCTCCTACAACAAATAGATTTTGAGCTGTAACGCCAACAGGCGTACAGTAAACCGACAAACAAGACAGACAGACCGATAGACAAGCAGACGGAATTCAAAATACTTGTTTTTCCTCATCTAGGGGCCCTGAAACGTCAAGATCTGAGAAATCTCGGAAGGTAATTTTTACACGATAACTATACTTGCTTCGTCGAGCATATTATACTACATATTTTTTTCGCAAATAAAAAATGTATCGACGTTAATAAGTGTATGAACTCACGATGTTGAAATTTTACTGTTTATGCCGGTTTTACCGTTTATGTAGTAGAGTAGTGATATATATGCGTATTTCCTATATATTTTACGCTTTGTTTATTTATGCGTTAAACTTACTTTTCAAATTATAAATTACATACGTGATCCTGTAAATGTAGCGTGTACACGCAGCGGGGTTAGTATTGGGTTTAACCTAACTACGTACGTACCTTGTCTTTAAATGCCCTAGATACAATATTTCATTTGGGTACGAGAAACTATCCTCTTATATTACTTTTCTGCAGGTAGACATTGATATAAATATTACTTTAATTCCGCCGCATTTATGCCTTTCTCCTTTCTATATCAGGTTATAGATTATCAAAGAGCCTGCGTCTAATAAGTGTATTTTTTCTATAGCACATGTCAAGTGTTACTTTAACAGCAAGGGTAGATAAAGTAGCACTTTAACATCAAGGATAGATAATAGCTATTTATATATCTAGGGAGCAAAGGTATTCATTTCCTCCCGCGTGTGAATTTAATGCCCGACGCGTTAGCGGAGGGCATTAAACACACAAGAGGGGAAATGAACCTTTGCTCCAGTGATATATATATGATTTTTTCTTCGAACGCATGTTCTATTGCTCGAAATTTCAAAAATTTTGCCTTAGCAAATCATTACAGTGACTCTAGATTTCTGTAGTGACATTTTGTCTAATTTCCAAATCCGCATAACGTTGTAAAGCTTTTGTGTGATATCCATGGTGTCACAAACACAAATGCGGGAGCAAATAAATATTGGCTCTCGCCGGGAGCAAATAAAAATTGGCTCCCGCTGGTTGGAAATTGACAGTTTTGTTTCCTAAAACTAGGGCGCAAAAGCCGACTTTCTATACAGTGAGTAGAAAAAGTAATTTAATTTTCTAACTTTTGTTTAAATTAAATATGACAGCTGGCCATTATCGTAGCAACCCAATCTAGCTACTGACATTTTGAAATGTGATTGACTGTCCTTATTTTCTTTTGAAATTGTTAAAGTTCTCGCTATAGAAAAAAATATTGTATTATACACGACGATAAAGTTATTTCTATGCACTCTTGAATCATTAACGTCTCGACTTCGTCTCGACGTTAAACGATTCACTCGTGGATACAATTTAACTTTATCGTCTTGTATAATAAATTACTATTTTTATATAAGATCTTTATTGTAAGTTGCGTTTACCATATCACCAGGGAATTTTTCAATAGATACTGGAGCTGTTCGAGAAAACAAGTTGGTGGCTCCGTACTTGGTTTTGATCATGTTAACTCCCTCCTATCTGCGGAGTAGTGTAGCCGGTCCGTTAAAAACCATTGGTTACGGAACTGTTTTAGGTATTTACAGCTCGGTATTCAAATTGCATTGAAGTATTGCACGATTATCAATTTATTTTACCGCTACTGCGTTTTGGAGCGTTCAGTGACTGACAAATGCCAGAATTATGCTAAGGAATGCAGGACTACAGGTCCGTATGACGAATGAGTACAAGAAATCAAACGTCTTGGCAAACAAGATCAGAATTGACCAAAACCTAGACCAAATTTAATTGAACTGGTTTCATGATTGAAAGCGGTTCACAAAAGAGTATTATTTGAGCATCTGAAAAACTCTAGTGAGCTAGGCTGTCTGTCGTACATTTGTCATATACAATAAACTAAATGTGAAACTGGTCACTTAGAGGTGGACCACCGGGGCCCTAGTGGAAAATATGCAGCCAGTGACAGTGTATACAGGGTGATTCATAAATCATAAGTAAGGCCATTAAATGAAGTAGGTATATACTGATCTCAGTAGAACTAGAATTGGTTTTATTGAAATCAACTACACCTAAAAAGTCAAGTAGTCGGCTTTTTACTTTTTTTTCTAACGTAAATAAAGCGTTACCTACTTAATATATCTAGGTAGTTTATTAGTTGGCACTTCGAGTAACGAGGTAACTATCAATACAAGTTTACACATCCAAAAATTAGGTGTAGTCGATTTCAATGAAACCAAATGTTCATTGCACTGAGAAGTAATCTTTAACTGAAAAAAAAATTGCAATTTTCTGGTGCAGACTTTTGAGCACCACTGGCTAAATCGGTAAGAGTACAATAACCTAGGGTAACAAACGCGATGGTAATACCCAAGAATATGAATTTGCTCTTGTATTTTATATAAACCCGGTCTTATCACAACCGATTGTGTAAACGTAAGTTCATAGAATCAACTAGAACATCATTCCAGTAACGATTAATCAGTTTAAGCAAGTAAATATTTTGATTTTTTGTGGAATTCTTATGGTGCAATTACTAAAATAGTTTTGATTATACAGGGTGGCTCATAAAAGTGTGGGGAATCAAGTTACTTTATTTTAATGGAATGCCCCATATTTGGGTAGCTTAAAAGTTTTGCAATGAAATATTCATCATTTTGATATAAAGTTATATGGGTGTAACGTCAACTGTTTTGGAGATATTAACAATTTTATACAAAACAAATGCTGAACTTCAGGCGGATGCTGTAAGCAACAGAACATTATGATTTTCGTGAACTACCTTTAAAGTGTAGAATGATGGATCTGGGTATTAATTCTATGCAGGTTTCTCAACATTTGCAAATTAAATTATATCGATTTTTTTTCAAATGAAACGCCCTGTATATTTTTGTATTTTTGAAAAGCCCTGTTAATATACTTTCTTTTGATATCGTACTTCATGCCTTTAAATTCAACTGTTTTTGAGATATGCGTGGTTGAACATAAAAAACAATTTAAGCACCTTAAGATGCATTATTTCAAGGGATAACAAACGCCGTTAAAACGGTGATTTAAACACTTCAGTTCTTCAAATAAAAGATAAAACCAAGTTTAGAAAACAAACATCTTGCCACTACTCAATACTAGAAATAACATCAACAAAAAAACGAAAAAAAAACAAAAGAAAATTAAATCTGAAAAGCGATTGAATGTAGGGATAGGAAATTAAATGTCAGAAGAACAGTACTTTTCAAAAATACAGAGATATGTATACAGGATAAATAAATCAAAATAATTATATTTGCTGATTATGAGTTCTCTGTATAGCTTTAATACTCAAAGACAGGAAAACTATTTGAACATTTAATGTAATTGCGTATAGGATTTTGAGGTATTGGCTTTTGTTTTTTTTATTTGACTTTGGAATTAATTTATTTCTGCATTTATCGTTTTTTTCCACTAACTAGATTTATATTTTCTAAACCTGGTTTTGCGTTTTTATTTTTGGAAAGAGCAAGTATTTAAATCATTATTTTGACAGCGTTTGTTTGTGTTATCCCTTGAAATAAAGCATCTTAAGGGGCTTAATTTCTTTTCTATGTTCAAACACGCATATTTGAAAAACCGTTGAACTTAGAGGTATGAAGTGAGATATCAAATGAAAGCTCATTAAAAGAGCCTTTCAAAAATACAGAAATATACAGGGCGTGCCATTTGAAAAAAGATCGAAATCATTTAATTTGAAAATGTTGAACACCCTGTATAGCATTAATACCCAGATCCACCATTCTACACTTTAAAGGTATTTCAGGAAAATCATAATGTTTTGGTAACGTTTTCCTTCATTCAATTGTTTTCTGTTGCTTACAGTAGCCGCCTGAAGTTCAGCATTTTTTTGTATAAAATCACTAATATGTATCTCCAAAACAGTTGACGTTAGATCCATACATACCTAGAGGGTATAGGAATCAGATAACCTACATATTTATTAGACGCTGCTGGAACACTTCACGTATCCGTGAACTAAACCAGGAGCTGACTGTGGCTCTGACCATCAGCTGTTATAAGCTGCGATAAAAATGAAATTTTGCTGCATAAAATGTATCAATGCAATGAGACAAATAACTAGTCCAAAAAGCTTTCAAGCGGAACTCGGTTCAAATTTACTCGCACATCACAACTCCATGCATGTACCTTATAACGTAACTCCTAATCAACTATGAAATAATCTCAAAGATCGTATCTATACTGTAATCAAAAGATCTCAGCCTGCACAAGTAGATACACGAAATTAGACGTGGATGTCACATGAAACACTTACTATCATAGAACAAAGGAAAAAACTAAAACGACAGGTTTTGCAAATGTTGAAATTCAATATAGAGAGCTTAGCAGACTCATTCAGTGCCTATGTTGAAACGACAAAAACACATAGTTATTATTCCAGTCTATGTATAAGGATGTCATAATCAAAGGTAATACCACAATGAATATATTTTTGACAAATATTTTGCCGTTTCCATGTAGATTATTGCGTTTAAATTTCACGATACAAAATCACACTAAATGTGATTTTGTTGAGCGACATTTGGAATAATTTACATGGGAACAACAAAATATTTAAAAAAATATATATCTACTTCGAGTGGTATTTAGGACGACTATTTAACAATATTAGTACTTATCAATTTACTTCATTGAAAAAAATAATCCAACAATTAACATAATTAATTATGAAAATACTATTTTTAGTTAAAGTACTAATTATTAATGCGATATTTAATTTTTTTTAACGTAAGCCAAACTTGGTTTACATGGTTTGTTTATGTTTATTTTCACGAACCTAGCGACATCACTAAAATGAATATCTTTGTTAAGTGGTATATCAACAAAGCTACTTAACTTTTGAGTAACTACATTGTATTTGAATAATTTGGACGGTGCCCAATATTCAGTGATATAATTGTGAGAAATTAAAAACACCGTAAACTCAATAAAAACATTTATTGTTCCAGTCGCTCCAAGAACCAACGAACCAACCGCCTCGATTTACAGCTTCTTAAAATCTAAACATTTCACAAGTGTCACTTAACAGGAAACCATTTAACACGTCTGGGCTAGATCTAACAAAGACTTGCCCTTACAACAAAAGACACCCAACCCTCCGCACTTAAGGCTAACGGATGAGTTGTTTATAAGTCTCTACTACGGTGCGTACAACAATTCCATTATACACAAATAAGCTACTAAATGCTCTCAAATATATCATACTGTTTCTATTGGTTGAAAAAGCAAATCTCTGCAATGTTTGGCTATACAGGGTGTTTCAAAATTTCACAGAACAAATATAAGGGCGTCATTCTGCATCAAAAAATAAGAGAAAAACTCTAATAAACATATGTCCTAAAATCATTCATTTCAAAGATATCCTCTATCAAAGAATTAAAGATATCAATTTAGTCGGCTGGTATTTTGTTTTCATTATCTGTATGTTTTACTTACAACTTTAAAAATTTTTATGAGTGGCTCAGAGGAAAGAAATTACTTTGAACAATTTTACAAAAAAAAAGGAAACCTGAAATAATTTGTTTTTGAACGCATACTTATTATTTTTCTACCTTTTACTATAGAACAACGCCCACATATTGTATGTAAATCTTATTTTACAACCAATTTACGCAAGAATGCTAAAAATGTGAAACATTGTAAATGCGTTCCTAGATAGTAAATAGGTCAAAGGTCAACATCTTTAATGAATTCATACTTACTTTTAAAAAAAAATTAAAGACAATTTTGACGAATAACGGTTTTTGATAATGTATTGCTTACGTATTGTATTGTATTGTATTTTATTATTTCAACTTTTGTTTGTTTAATTAAGGTCATTATATTGCAACTTGTTATTTTTCCTTAATTATTTAGGATAAGTTTTATTAAGTTTATCGGTTTCAGGCTATTAAGTCTTTGTTTACATATACAAAAGTAGGCAGGTAACTAGGTCATAACTTATCTGTAGGGTTAAAGAATATTACCCTACATGGCAACCATAACCATATAGCAACCGATAAACTATTGAACAAATCACGGATGTTATGAATCATAACTGCCTTAGAAGTTTTAAAATCCTCGCTCTACGAGCTCGGATTTCAAAACATCTGCGGCAGTTATGATACTCATAACATTCCTAGATATGTTAATAGCTATAATTTCAGAATCTCAAGTAATGTAATTGGTCCTAGGGCCCGTGTTACTTGAACATTTAAACAAATAAATAATATGGTGCCGAATCACCGCACATCAGTAATGATGTCATGATTAAAGAGAGAGAATGTGAATGGAGAGCTGTTCACAATAGAACAATCGAATGATAACACAAACCTTTTAAACATTAAATTTGGAAACAAAGAAAGGAAGAACAATGAGTGAACGATCCCCAAATAATCGGAATTATACACAACCAACAAAAAAAACTTCTAAGTACTTCAAAAAGCTAACAGACAAAACTAAGGGATGCGGATGGGGAAATTGGATACTTCTTCTTTCAGCCTATTTTCATCCTTTCCATTTTTGAATGTAAGCCTCCCCCATCTGTTTCCATTTCTCTCTATTTTGAGCCGCTCATTGCCACATTAAACCTGCATGTTTTGCAATGTCATCTTTCCATCGCATCTGTGGCCTTCCTCTCGATATTTTCCCTGTATATGGTCTCCATCTTCCTATTTGGTGATTCTATCGTTGATCTTGGAGGCGTTCGGCCCGATTTCATTTTAGTCTAGCTGCTTGCTCAATGACATCTATGGCTTTCGTTTTACTTCTCATCCAGTCATTCCTTTTTCTATCTCTAAGCGAAATCCCTAGTATTTGTCTCTCCATGGCTCTCTCTGTATTTCTTATCTTATCCAGATTTCATTGTGTGAATGTCCATGTTTGAGCTCCATATGTGATGTTTGGCAGGATACATGAGTTTAATATTACGGAAATATACGACCGCGATGAAATAACGAAAAACGAGTTTGAATAAAGCCAGAAATAAATCGATATAAACAAAGTAATTTGGTTGCTGGAACGTTCGAACAGTACTGTAATCACTCAAGGTGGATCAAACAGCATAATAAATGAACAAAATATGTAAAAGGCTTTACCCAGAACTTCCCTCATCGACATTGTGACACTAAATAATTTTCAAAATCAAATTAAGTTAGGAGTAAAATTATCTTCACGTTTCTAATAAATTAAATGAATTTTCAAATATAAAAAAACATTACCGGTGGTCGAATTCGAAGGGTAGGAAGACCACGTATGCAGTTCCAACGTTTTGTGGGATATTGCAAGTGAACGAGCTACTTATACCGGAGTTACGGAGCACCGACCCTTCGAATTCCTGCGTTGCAGCTGTATTAAGTAAAGCACTAATTTTTTGCTCCTTTTTGTATCGTACAACATTTATACTGTATCTATTGGGGCCCATTTTTGGTAAGAATAAAGCCTGCGCTATAGAAGTTATTACTTGTATTTATTGCTAAGTTAAATAAAAAATAAACAAAATTTTATTTTTTAAGGTGCTCACCCTGTATATATTTGTCTGAAATTTTCTCGGTTTCATGCCAGATAGATATATAATGTGTATGCAAAATATTGTCTTCCTCCGACAAATAGTTTTTGAGTTATACCGCCAACAGACAGACAGACAGATGGACGGTTTTTCGTCAGAGGCTCTGAAACGTGAAGATCTGAAGAAATCTCGAAAGGTGATATTTTCGCGATTACAAGTAATATACAAAATATAAATTTTAGGATTAAGTGAAACAAAGTGGTGACGGTGAGATGCAATTACCAGAAGAGATTAAATTAATTTATTCGGATAAAACAAGAGAAAACACAAAACACGAATAAGGGGTAGTATTAAAAAAGAAAGGCAGCAAAAAAGGTGACTCCTACAATGGGATCCAGTTTTGGATAGAATAATCGCAACCAGATTCAGGGTAATATTATTTAATATACACATAGTCTAATAAATGCATATGCTTCGACCAACGTTGCAAAAGTGGAGTCAAAGCAAGAATTTTGCGATCAATTACAAAGGTTGTACAACGATATTCAAAGAAAAACAAAAAAGGAAATAAAAATAACAGAAATGTTCCTGCATAAAACTATACTGATACTAAGTTTAACGAACAGATTCGGAAACCAAGTTACTGGGGCGGTTTTGATTGCGCAAAACCAGTTATAGACGTTACAAATTAAAACGGGAGAATTCAAAAATTGTTTAATTTTAACTAAAATTGAGCTGTGTACAACCGATTTACCAATAGTAATATTTTATTCACTTATCTGTGGGAGGGGCTTCTACCGAGTCTGATCGTTGAACGTCATATAGTAATATAATTTAAATTCTTGGTTACAATAGAATACGGAAAGATTATACTTATACATGCAGTTATAATTAGTACTCTGTTTTGACTTGTACATCGCTAAAGTGCCAATTGGCTATTTATGTATGAAGTTGCAAAATGAAATTGTCGTTCACACTAGACGTGAAGTTTGCCATATGAGCGATAGCGAGTTGGGCAACACGTTGTATGTGAAAATCACTAATTTTGCAACGTGTTGCATACACGCTTTTCTGTAATTTTGAGTCATATTACTTTTTATAGTAAATAAATTTACTTAAATCTAAAAAGTTGTTTAAATTTTCATATTACCATTAGTATCAATATGAAATCTCATATTGCAACTAGTGCGAATATATGCACCATTTTAACTTTGAAAACGACAACAAAATTACAGAAAATAATTAATATATTAATATGGCCGTAATAACATTAGATTTTGAATCCTCTAAAATTGATTGGGTCGTCGTACCCTAAACCCGTGCGTGCTACAAAATGCTTCTTATAAAACTCATATCATAATATACTATAATGAATAGCTTTTAAATTCCTATCGCTTATCCAGACGCGCATGTACACAATGCAGTTCATTATTTGACCTGTTGTTAACTGAAAGAAAGTAAGTGCACTATTCGATAACAAAGATACATTTTAGGTAATACTGTTTGGCCTTGTATTAAATAATTCGCTTTTCTTGAAGGCAACGGTTCTCAAACAATACTTACATATTTTTTAAATGGAAAATATTTAAATTAGCGGATTTTGAAAAACCAAACCTGCCATTGTCTTTTAATTACCGCAACATATCTCAAGTTCAAATTTCTACAGACCTTTAAAACTCACCCTGTATACAGGGTGAGTCATAATTAGGTGTAAAACAATTTATCAAATCTTCTTTAAGCCAAAACAAAGCAATTAATTAAATACACCTTAATACTGTTGTGCTTTCTTCACCTAGTTGGATGTTAATGTGGCACATCAAACAAAATACAAAAACAAGTTTATTATATTGGTTCTGAAAACAAGACGTGTTTTATTCGACCTCTATAAATAAGCGAAAACATTGTAAGATATACTCACCGAAAGGCACTATATCTTACAAATTGGTGACCCCGACGTGGTTACAGTACCAAACTAATCCCTTAAAAATATACAAGCTGTTAATAAAAAAAAATTATTTCTATATTTGGAAAGTAAAAATTTGATTTTTTTAAATAAAGTAGCCTGATTTTGAAAGTCACTTTAATTTTGAAACGATAGTAAGACAACGGCTGTCATAAACAGCCATTAATTGTTTAAAAGACTGGTTCTATTTTCTAAAAGAACATTTTCTTCCGAAACTGGTTGCACATTAGACAACATTTGTTCCCGACTTCAATCCTCTAGACTTTTTTTATGGGGTTTTTAAAACAGTTGGTTTACCGTGAGGTAATTAACATGAGGGAACAATTGCAGCAATGAATTTTCGAGACTGCTAATGAAAGTCATGAAAACTGTAATATTCACCAAGTGTATGAATCGCTAGTAAGACGGTGCCATGCTTGTTTGTGGCTGGAGGGGAACATTTTGAACATTTGCTTATTTTTTATTTTTTTGTCATTATCTTATTAATTTGGTTGTTAAAGTAGTGTTTAGTGTAATGTGTTTTTAAATTAATCTGATAATTACTTTTTTTTTATTAAAACCTGGTATTTTTTAAGGGAGCATTTGGATACTACGTTGTATTTGGTTAATTGCTTTGTTTTGGCCTAAAGAAGTTTTGGTTAAATGTTTTACACGTAATTATGACTCACCCTGTATACTAAATTTCATAGGAACCCCTTCAAGATTATAGGAGATATATGGGTGATTCCAAACTTTTGCCCACCAGTGTATGTAGTAAGTATACAATTATTCATATAAAATGTGCGATTAAAACACGTTAAACGCTACCAGTTATGTGAAAATGCTATGCTGGCGTACGAGTTACAAGTGATCAAGCCAATCAGCTTGTAAACATCAGTGGCAGAATGCCAATGACCGAATACGTAAGCAAATGAGTGAATGAACGAGTCGAAGCGAACTGTCAGACGTAATTGTAATTATGAACCGAATGAATAGTGGCGCTTTCTTGTCTGCCTGGATTACGCAAGTAAGGTGTTTTATGGTCTAACGACTGTCTAATACATCCATACTATTCTCGAGCTCACAATAAACCAATATGCTTCGCCTACAAAACTAGGGCAGCAAAATTCGGATTTTATTGCGTTCTTCCTGGCTAGTTACGTCAATTCTTTATTACTCGCCTTGGTTATCGGGTAAGCACTTGAGATGTTGGGTGCTCTACAGTCGGTTCGGTAATGTTGCAGTTTTGTTGGAAAACGTACATTGAATGGCTTGTCACTTTCTGTAATTTTAGAAGTAATCTGTCAATCCGTGATGCCCATGCAAGGAACATAACTCATTTTCTGACGTTAGTCATTATGCTGCACATTGGGTCACGTTCTAATTTGGACACCCATTGATTAAGCTGCACAGCTGTAACACAAAGTTTTATTTTTTATTGGTGTCTTTATATGTCTTTGACAATGCGATTTCTATGGGCACATGTATCGGTTGCTCCGCTATACTTCCTTCATATGATAATAATGTATTGTGTGTGAGTACCTCTGATATTGACCTTTTAAAACCTGATAACACTAAATATCAACAATATTTATCCGTGATAGATAGCTTTGAACTCGCTTAATTAATTAAGGAACCTACTCGAATTGGCTCTAAATCAGAAACGCTTCTTGATCATATATTAGTAAGTAGATAATTCCGATATCATTGCTGGATTGGGTACTAGACATTTAAGGACTATTCAAATTTTGACTGATAATTTTCAAAATGTTATCCAAGCTGTTAACTGGGATTACATTTACAATTTAAATGGTGTCACTGATAAAGTAAATCGGTGAAATAATAACGTGATAAATGAGAACTTGATAAAGGCTCTCAAGTTAATGATAAACTTAAAAAACGCTGCTTACAAACGATGTACGCCATAGCACAGTAAAATTGTCGTTTAATCTTAAAAGATTGGCCGCGGCGATTCCTCTTACGTTTAGGGTCATTAAAAAAGTGTAGAATCAAAAATCCGTGCCCCACCCTCTGCCAAACCGACGCCATCTTGAAAACATCTTGAAATTGGTTTATCTCGCGATCCATTGGTCGCACAGAAAAAGTTATACAATAAAACATTTTGGAAATAAAATTCTACATATTTTTAATAAACCGTTTTCCCTGGTATTTTCCTGAACACCTGCTGTTCTGAACGTGTTACAACTTGCATTTTATTGCATTCTAGGCATCAGTTCGGAGTAAAACCTCATGGAAAAGCATTATGTTCTGTTTATACAAAATGCCCAATTACCGTTTTTTTTAAGAAGACGTCGGCGAGAACAAAAAACCCGTGACTGCTCGAGGTAGAAATTCTCTTATTAAGGCCAGTGTGTAATATATCTAAGCTCGACGTTATAAGTCAATGGTAATTTATCTCCTATTTGGAGCCCCACTTAATGTGCTAATTCTAATATTTATCAACTACACTTGTAGTATCAAATGAAATATACTCTTTTACTAATTATTGTAAAGAAATATTATCATTTACAGTTCATTTATATACCTACCTTATTTCTTAATACGATAATTAGAAACTGACGTATCTCGTAAACCAATTTGACATTTGAAATTATGTCATGTACTTTATTACTGTTTAAGCCACGGCTAGTTAGTTATATGAGAAATGAGATTCTAAACTCTCAGCTGAATGGGTTCAACTTCAACTAACATCTTCTTTTACATCTAAAGACTGAATTCCTTTTAAAATATAATAATTATTTGATTTTATGAATCAAATACAAGTTTCAGGTACTTTATAAACTTAAATTCATACGTTCAGTTTGTTAGCAGCACATAGAAGTTTGATCTGACATTACAGAATAAAATGCAGATTGTCAAAAAGTAATTTAAACAATTGTTAGGATTTCCAAACTTGATTAAATTAAGTGTAAAATTCTAAATGTTATCCTACCTTCAAAATGTTAAATTTTCAAAATATAATGGTCGAAAACGTTGAGTACTCAAATCACCAATGTAATTTAGAAAAACAATTAATATTCTATAATTATCTTCTAAATATAATTACAATAGTTTTAATTATTGTCGCACCAAACTTACTTTATAACTTCTTATTAATTTCTAAGAAGTTGTCACTAACCTTCTGAATGTTTATTTCTTGTACCTGAATGCTCTACCTCAGCTCCTAGCTGGACAGATTCTAGTCAGCAAACCCCTCTTGGTTGTTCTCGACGAAATGAAAAGCTCGTTGTAGCTCTTTAAAAACTCTGTTACTTGAATAGAGAGTTCTACAGCATGCCACAACACTCACTTTCACTGGTTTTAATAGCTTCGTAGTATTCTAGTATTTATAAGAGAATATACTACGTTAAATGAATTCAAATAACCTTGAATTATGTAATTGAATAATATTTGTGACTTGAAATCACGCTTGTTCGTAGAGAATACTGTATACTACTACTGATCAAACAGGCAATTATTATTCTCTCACAATTAAGTGGAATTTAAGCCTTAACTTGAATCTTTCTAGAAAATTCTCAAATCAAGTAATTTATTATTTTTCATTACTAATAACAACCTTGTGGTAGCCTTTGCTACCCCACCAGTCATTCATACAACTGTTATATCACATGTAACGCATTAGTTATCTGGATATTAACATTTAAACAAAATGTAACATGCGTCCTGTATGCTGCATTACAACTGTGATAAGAGAAGATTCTGAGAATGAAAAGTATCAGCTCCAAAAACAAAACAAATCGTGTCCGAGTAAACTACAATCTTATGGTTTATGCAAAAACGAATTACTTTCAATATACAGTGTGTTTCACTTTTCATGGGGACGGTTATGTATCACAGAAAGTACCCAACTAATTTTGTTCAAATTTGCAAGGAATGTATATACCCTTAGTGCCACCCAGGACACAAGGACACATAAGGTACTGCGATGCTCATTTGTTTTCTTAAAAACCAACTACCAAAGCTACTTGATCAAAAGGGAATAACGTGTATAACATTTCTTATTCTAATTCCAAGTAAATTATTTAACAACAATGAAAAAACTTTATGTGTTTGCTATAGCCACACTTTAGAACAACGAAAACAGTTAAAGTAATATTTAAAACTCAGCTATTATTCGAAAAATGACGAAATAAATGAACAGTATTTTTCAAGTTTGCGTTTTAATATCTTTCTAACGCATAGGAATTTTTGCATGAAAATTTGGCCACAAGGGTTTTCAAAGGCGCGGATTAAGATTATGTTAAAAAAATTGGCCGGAAAAAATCGCTAATATTACTTTGTGCAAAAATAGCCTCTTTTTTCGTCCTAAGACGGTCGCCTATGGACCCATTCTTATGTGTCCTTGTGTCCTGGGTGGCACTAAGGGTATATACATCCCTTGCAAATTTGCACAAAATTGGTTGGGTACTTTCTGTGATACATGACCGTCCCCATGAAAAGTGAGACACACTGTATATTCCTTTCCCATAATATTTATTTTTTTACCTATACCAACTTCTCGGTATCGCGGCAAGGACCAAAAATGTGTTGAATTTCTGTAGGTTATGAAAACCTATTTACATTGAAACCACTTGAGTGACGTAACGATTTTACCTGGCAAAACAGAAATGCCTACTTTACTGCGCCGGAATATACATCTCCCAGGCCGCTCGGACTTTAAAGGGCTGTAACTCGGAGACTATTTGAAGCAATCACTTTATTAAAAGAGATTCGTGCACATTTTTTCAAGTACTACACTTTTCTCGTTCGTAATTTTCCGAAGAAAACCATCGCCACAGAGCTAGAATGGCGGAAACCGATTTTTAGTAACTGTATGGTCCTCTACCGTTCGAAATACCAACTTCTGGGTATCTACTTTTTCTGTGCGACCAATGGATCTCGAGAAAAAACGATTTCAAGATGTTTTCAAGATGAAGGTTGTTTGGCAGGGGATGGGGGCACGGTTTTTTGGTTATACACTTGTCTACTGACCCTAAACCATTGGGCAAAAGGAATCGCCGCGGCCAATTTTTAAGGTGACGGGGTGTTTTCCGACAATTTTACTGTATTATCAACAAGAACAGTGGAATTATTTCAAATTGCTTCGCAATCTAACCAATATTACCATCACTAAGGCGAAAAAGGCATACCTGAACCACACCTTAACTTATCGTAATTTTAAAACTTTTTGGAAAGATTTACTGAAGTGTGGTGTTTAGTTAAAAACAAAAACACAACGTCACACCACCCCACTAGAACGATGTTAATAAAATTAACTCATATTTTAACTCAGTGCGTGGTGTAGAGCAAGCCGATCCTGAACTTCTAATAATGTATGCACGTACGATACCTAAGCTAGACTCTAACATCTAAATTTTCATTAACTACTGACGACTATACAGTATTTCTCCGGATTTTTATTTTGATTTTTATGTAGAAAAGCCATTCTTTATGAAAGTATTGGTTCTTATACAAACCACAGTGCCATGTACAACATGTTCATTAAAAAAAGCTGTGGAAATTCAAACCTATGTATAATATGTTGGTGCCACTGTAAGTCTATGCCAAATTCGAGGTTATCAGGTTAGGTTTTCCGTCAGACTGACGACCTCGAATTTGACATAGACCTACAGTGCCACCAACATATTCATACGTTTGAATTTCCACAGCCGCCCGTTATGGACTCTTTTAATGAACATGTAGACATTTTAAATGTGATTATGGAGGTATTTAGAAATTACGAAAATAGCTAAAGAGAGGTACTTTTAATTTTGACTTTAGGAAAATATCATAAGAGAACGTTACCCAAGTGTGTATAGCACTTGAAATGTTGTCCAACTCGGCTTCGGATCGTAAGACAATTTATGCAGCGTGCCATAAAACGCATTTTTTGCTCTTGATACAGAAATATCTCTTTCTTACTCCGGCGTGGAAAGTACTCACTTTCTTCGCTCAAATGCACGAGGTAAGTGATCATTATTCTACTCTAATAATCATACTATGATTGGCTAAGACTGACAAAGTCATGTTTTGACAAATTTCAAATTGAAAAATGTCTTGCAGAATGCGAAGCCAACGTAGGAAAAATGCTGTACGTAACTTATCTGGAAACGCCCTTTACAGAACTTGTAGTCTTTCGTAAACCACTATCATGTGTTGGATACGGTCATTATGCTTTGGATATGGTTATTCTCATGCTCTCGTTATAGTATTTAACGGTATTTGGCCGATATTGCGCATATAACGGACGAGGATACATTTTTTGGCCGATTAGTCCAAGGCTAATAGATTATCCGAATCAGTTTTATGTAATATCAGCCGTATGTTGTATAACAATACAACAATATCTACTGTGTGACCAAATTTAAAATATGTGATTTTATTACAAATACTATTACAGTTGTCTTCACATATCGAGAATGTGGTGAGGATGCAGTTGAAAATTTTGTCAATCTTATGATTGGTTGTTAAGAAGTATCGAGAGATCCAAAAAAACTGTTCCTCAGCGGGCTGTGGAAATTCAACGTATGAATAATATATTGGTGACACTGTACGTCAATGTCAAATTCGAGGTTAGCAGGTTAGGATTTGCGTCATTTTGTGTCAAAACTGACGGAAAACCTAACCTGATAACCTCAAATTTGACATTGACGTACAGTGTCACCAACATATTATTCATACGTTGAATTTCCACAGCCCGCTGAGGAACAGTTTTTTTTTGGATCTCTCGATATAAACTCAGTAGCAGAGCAGTTTTTATTATAATATGCATAATACAATCATATCAATAGGTCTAGAACTGTCAAAGTCAAATTACTGAACAGTTCTAAATTGGGAAATTTTGGAAAAAGTAAGATCCAAAATCAAACTCGCGAAGTAATATACAACGAGTTTCTGTTTTTACGCTTTTGAGAACGAGTGACCAGAAAAATATAACTTAACCTTTTTCTTGACAGATGACAGGACAGAATTAGATTTGCGTGATGTACGTCACTGGAATTGTCATAGTAATAAGGTATCTTAATTTCTCCTATTTAGTTGCCAGAAATTCTTGGTATGTGAACACAACTGTAGTAACAACACGTAACTTGGTAGTGCAATAACGGTTATTACGGCCGTGGCTGTTAAATTTTAATGGTTCTAGCTGTTATAGGTGACATTTCGTACAAGCAGACAGTACTGATGAGTTATTAACATCGTTAGGTCAATATATAGCAAATAACGGACGTGGTTGGATTTTGTAAAGCGAGACAATAGCCGAGATTTATAATCAACCAAGCCCGTTATTTGCATATCGGCCGTGCGTCGTTCAAAATTGTTCGTAATACAAATTCATACATTTTTAAGAATAACTTATCAAACATAATTTCAAGATCACGTGATCCTTAACAGCCGCGGCGGTTATGATCCTTAACGGCCCGAGGCTATTATGAATGAATTTTCATGTATTTGTTTGGTACAGTTAAAATAGAATAACGATATAGTATTACGTAATTGCAATAATATGTAGATGTTATGAAAAAATGTATCGTTAACTTTTGACATTGATTAGTATGTGTCTTTACAAATTTAAAGGTGAGAGTGGTAACAGAAGTTTTTCTCGTTATTTTCAGCTGTCAAATGCAACGACCATCCAACCGTCCTCAAAGTTTTGGCGTCATTGGGAGTAGGTTTCGACTGTGCCTCAAAATTGGAGATAAACAAAGTTCTATCCTTAGGCATAGATCCAGCTCGTATAATCTATGCACACACTACAAAACCTGCAAACCACATTCGACACGCAGCAAAAATGAACGTCAATCTGATGACTTTCGATAACGAGCTTGAGCTTCACAAGATTAAGGACCTGTTTCCTTCCGCTAGGTAAATATACAGAATGTTTCAGAGATTCCACACTTCCGTAGTTTATAGTAGATATCAACCTACAATCTAGTGAACAGAAGTTCCAAACTCAATCATTTTTGAACACTATCAAACATAAATAAAATAATATGACAACATATATGATCATGTCATGCTGTATCATATGTGATTGGTTATACAAATCGATATTGCTATTATACTACGTACTGCTACGGTTCAAGCAATAGTTTAGGAATGGGTCCATTTACTTTTGAGGAATATCGACGGTTGTGAGTGATCAATTACTCGTTTAACCGTTGTTTTAATTGTTTTATCTACGATCGTGTAAAAAATGCCTACTTTCTACACTGATTTTAGTGCAAAAAGTTAACTTTCATTACACTAGTGTTATAAAAATTTTATTGCACGTAAATTTAAAAAATACAAAATGAAATTCGTAGTTTCGTAAAAGGTTATGATCGTAGATAAAACATTGTAAAAAGTATCTTCATTGCACTCACAGCTTTTAAAAACTTTCTCGTACGTCGCTCGTGATGTATATCAGTTCGTGTAGTAAAGCAGGACTTTTTAGGCTTGTATCTTAAATAACTATTGCCTACTTTCGATTTTATCTGCCATATTTTATTTTTTTAAGTTCTACAGGAGCAGAGAAACTGGTAAATTGGAGAAGTACGGCACCGAACAAAACAAACAAGACAAAACGCTAACAAAAAACGATTAAATGAAAAAGGTACAGGACAGGATGAAACGGCAGCAACACATGCAATGGACACTAGGACAAACGAAAAAATATGGGACAGAATAGGAACATGGAACGTTAGGAGCTTAAATGGCAAGGAGATTGAACTAATCCAAGAAATTAAGAAGTATAAAATAGAAATATTAGCAATTACGGAGACAAAGAAGAAAGGAATAGGAGAAATAATAATAGAAGATTATGGGCTGTTATATAGTGGAGTAGATGAAGGAGAAAGAGCTGCAGCAGGAGTAGGCTGTGTGATAAGTCCGGAGTACATGAAGAGGCTAGTGGAGTGGAAAGCAGTGAGTAAAAGGTCAATGAAAGCAACATTTGCACGAGGGAGTCAGGAGAAATTGGATATAATAATAGCATATGGACCAGGAGAGAATGATATGAAGAAGGAAAAGGAACAATTCTGGCAAGAACTACAAATGATATATGATGAAGGGGTCAACCCCACTATAATCCTAGGAGATATTAATGGAAGAATTGGGAATGAGATTGTCGGGAGACAAGGAGTAATGGGAAGATATGGAGAGATTACAAGCAATTCGAATGGAGAGAGACTAATAGATTTTTGCATACAGAATGGTTTAGTGATACTCAACTCCTTCCATCAGCACAAGGACAGACACAAATATACTAGGGAAGAACCAGGAAGAAGCGAAAGATCGATTATAGACTATATAGTAACAGAGAAAATAAATAGAAGAATTATAAATGATGTGAGGGTTTATAGGGGAGCTGAATTATCGACTGATCATCATCTACTAATAGCAAAAATGAAAAACAAGAAAGAAGATGAAGAAGAGAGGTTAAAAGTGGAAGTAAACAGGAAGGAAGTGAAGATGATTAAGATATACAAACTGCAAGACCAGCAAGTAAGAGAGGAGTACGCAGAACAGATCGCTAAGGGGATACAGGAAGTTGGACAACAGATACAGAGAATGAATGTCGAGGAGATGTGGGATAAATTTAAAGAAATTATCTACAAGGCTGGAACAAATGTATGTGGGATAACTACAACTGGAGGAAATAAAAAGAGAACAAGCTGGTGGAGTGAAGAAATCAAAAATACTATAAGGATGAAAAAGAAAGCGTGGAAAGACTACCTGCACAAGAGGAGCGTTGAAGCTTACGCAAATTATAAAGCAGCGAGGAAAATGGTAAAGGAAAAGGTCAAAATAGCTAAAGCTAAGGAATGGGAAGATTTTGGGACCAAGATGGAAAACGACAGAAGAGCGAACCAAAAGCTATTTTACAGGGTACTGAAGAACATGAGAAATAAAGGAAGGAAAATCGGGACGAGACAAATCATGGACAAAGAGGGAAGGGTACTAATGGAGGATGACAAAATAATGAGAAGGTGGAAGCAATACTTCCAGGAAATGTTAGAGGGAGCAGAGATAACTGAGGAAATGGAGGTGGAAGTAGGTGAACAAAATGAAAAGAAACCTGGAAGAGAGAGAGTCAGTGGACAGATGGAGGAAGCAAGCGACAGTATACAACTACACGAAGTTAAGAAAGCAGTGGCAAAGTTGAAGAATGGGAAAGCTGCAGGAGTTGATGGTTTAAAAGCAGAGCTACTTAAAGAAATGGGAGATGAGGGAATGGGGTTTCTACAAAGAATTCTTAATAAAGCATGGGGAACACAATCAGTACCAAAGGAATGGAAAATTTCGGTAATAGTACCTATTTTTAAAAAGGGTAACCAGAAGGACTGCGCGAACTATCGAGGGATATCTCTGCTCTGCTCAGCTTGCAAGGTATATGAAATCATCTTGGAAGGAAGATTAAGAAAGGAAGTAGAAGGAAGGCTACATGGGGCACAAAGTGGATTCAGGCCTGGTCACTGCACACAAGACCATATATTTACATTAAGAAATATAATTGAAAAATCGTTACCTTATAACAAGGAAATATATATATGTTGTGTGGATCTTGAAAAGGCCTTCGATAAAGTGGTGAGAAAAAACATATGGGACATATTGGCGAGAACTGATATTGCAAAGAATTTGGTAGAAGCTATAAAATCTTTATACGACAAAACGGAGAACATAGTAAGGAAGGACAATATGGAGACGAACAAATTCAGAACTGTGCAGGGAGTGAGACAAGGCGGAAACCTTAGCCCTTTACTTTTTATCACATTTATGGATGAAATAATCAGAAAAGTAAGCAGCGAAAGTAAGAAGATGAAGGTAGGATACCACAAACTGGAACCGGTAGAAGTGAGTGAATGCGTATTTGCAGATGACATTGCAATACTGGCAAATACGGAAAAAAACCTTCAATTAAATGTAGATCTATGGACGAATGAATTACAAAAAAAAGGAATGAAAATAAATATAAGTAAGACCAAAGTAGTTGTGATAACAAATAACAAAGATAGAAGAGTAAACATACGAATTAACAACAAAGCAGTGGAGCAAGTAAAAAGCTTAAAATACCTAGGAATGACTATTGAGGAAGGTGGAAGACAAGAAGAAGAAATTAATAATAGAATATCGACAACGGTAAAAATGTTTCACAGCATGAATAGAGGGTTCATAAGTAAAGCAGAAATCAGCAATAGTACAAAAATGTCAATTTATAAAACCATATATTTACTGACGTTATTATATGGATGTGAAACATGGGTACTGACTGAGAAACAACACAAAAAGATTCAGGCTTTAGAGATGAAGTATCTTAGGAAAGTAGCAAAAGTGACGATAATGGATAAGATTAGAAATGAAGAAATAAGGAAAAGACTGGGTATAGAGAGTGTCAGGAAGATTATAGAGAAGGCGCAGTTGAGGTGGTGGGGACACATGAAAAGACTGAATGCAGAAAGACAAGTTAGAAAAGTGTGGGAGGCAAAAACCATTGGAAGGAGAAAGAAAGGTAGACCTAGAATGACGTGGGATGGAGAAGTGGCAAAGATAATGAAGACAAAAGGAATATTGTGGAACCAGGCAGAGATTATAGCGAAGGACAGAATCAGATGGAGAGCAATGATAAAATAGGGAAGAAACAGTGTTGAATCAGGTGAATAAGTGAGTGTGAGGCGAAGTCAGAGAGTCAAAATACTGATAAAACCATGCCGACAGGGGGGAAAACGTGAGTGAAATGTGAAGTCCGAGTGGGGCTAATTTCAGTGAGAAACGATTGCGGCATCTTTATATAGAGTGCATTTTTTTATTGGGATAGAATAAGTTTAATTTACTGTAAATGGAGTTTTAATTATTTTCATATATGTTTAGACGGACAGAATAAGTTTAGTTACTGTAAATGAAATTTTTAGTTTATGTATGGAAAGGCTTAACACACCCTCTACACCTAACAGTAGGAGAGGGATGGATTATATATATATATAAGTTCTACAGCTTCTTGATTATTTCCTCTAAAATATAATTTCAACTTATATCCCCCAGTTACCAAAAATTATTGTGAAAGAACTCAGGCCAGAAATATTTTAGACATCTACATGTTTCTATAAAAAATAGCTGCAAGTAATATGTTGTCTTGTAATTTCTAATTGAACTACACGATCTCTTCTATGCAACAACAATATGAAAAGTAATTTCTTCTTCTTCTTCTTTATTGAGATCTATTGATCTGTTATTGTTCCATCGTAAGATCTTTAATTTTCTTGAGAAATAGACTGCCAGCTATCCCTCCACCTTTTATGTGGTCTTCCAATTGGTCGGCGACCTGTCGGTTGTCCTTCAAATGCAGTTCGAGCTATTCTGCTCTCGTCCATCCTTTTGACGTGATCTCGCCATTCTCTTTTTCTTTGTCGACCCCATCGTACTATATCTGTGACTCCGCATGTTTGTCGTATTTCATCTTAGGGGACCCTGTCCCTTAGTGTTTTCCCAGCTATTGCTCTTAGTGTCTTCATTTCCGCAGTTCTCAACATATTCTTGGTTTTCCGAGTATCCGCTCGTACTTCAATTCCATACGTCATAATTGGTCTTGTAAATTCTGATCTTGCTATCCATTCGCATATACTTATTGTTCCATACTATGTCTCTCAGGCATCCAGATGTCACAGCAGCTTCGGTGATTTGCCCCTTTACGTTTTTTAGTGGATTTTGGTCACTTGACAGTTCGAATCCGAGATATTTAAAATGTATCACTTGTTCGACTGCGTGTGTATATATAGCTAATTGACATCGTGTGGGTTCCCTAGAGAAAACCATACTTTTTGTGCTATCTACGGATATTGTCATATTGTATCTTTGACCTGATTGGGAAAATCTATAGAGTTGCCTTTGAAGGTCGTCTTCGCTTTCTGCTATTATGGCGGCGTCTTCCGCATAGCAAATTATTCCAATTCTTTTGTTTTTCAATCTATATCCTATGTTAAGAGATGTGACGTCCTCTATTATCTTGTCCATTATGAGATTGAAGAGAAATGGACTTAAACTGTCTCCCTGTCTGATGCCTCCAGGTACGGGTATATTTCCTGTTATCTTATGGTCTGCTTTAATTTTTGTATAATTATTGTTGGTGTTGAGGCCGTGGATGGCTTTTACGACATTGAATGGTATTTGCTTTTTAAGGAGAATTTGGATAATGTCACCTAACTGTATTCTATCGAAAGCTTGAGAATAGTAATTTCTAGATGTTAATTCACAACGTACCTACATCTTTCAATTTTATTGAAAAGAAAGTTAAAAAAATTATCTCCAATCTCCAAAAGATATTTTCAACAATATTGTTTCTAAAGCAGACGTTATTTAACTTTTTTTCCGCAGAACTGTAATCCGTATAAAATACGATGCCAAAGTGTCTTACGCTCCTTTAGGAATAAAGTTTGGGTGCGACCCAGATACTGAAGCACCCAGCTTGCTTAAAACTGCCCAATCCCTGGGGGTTGCCGTGGTTGGAGTAAGTTTCCATGTGGGGTGCGGATGTGAAGATCCTTCGGCATTTTATGAAGCTATTTGTGCTGCACATCGAGTCTTCAACTTTGCTAGTAGTTTGGGCTTCAAATTCAACTTACTGGACATAGGAGGTGGCTATCCTGGAAAACTTGATGACAGCCTTGACGATGTAATTTTTAAAAAGCACAAAATTTCTCATGCTAACTGTACTTACATTTCAGTATGCGCAAGCTATCAATCGAGGTATAGATGAATATTTCTCTGAGAAGTCAGTGCGTATAATTTCCGAACCTGGCTCTTTTTTTGTTGATTCAGCCTTTACCTTAGCTTGCAATGTACACTCGGCCAAAAAAGTTATTACTGAAGATAGCGTTTCGGGAAAACCTTTAACTAAATACATGTATTACCTCAACGACGGTGCTTTCGGCAGTCACAGTTCCGTTATTTCTTATCACATCTTCAAAATTCCAAAGCTGCTCAAGGTAAGTGTCGGAAACATTAAGTAGCATTTTCAGTAGAACTTTTTTTTAGAAACATCCCAAATCTGAAGAATACCCAAGTATACTCTGGGGTCCAACGTGCGACAGTATGGATCAAATTCTGAAAGACGTAATGCTCCCAGAATTGCAGTTGGGCGATTGGTTAGTTTTTCTTAACATGGGGGCTTACACGCTGACGCTTTGGACTCCTTTTAATAATTTTGAAGCCCCTAAAGTTCACAGTATTATTAGTCAGGATAACTGGTTAGCCTTGCAAATATCTACACAATTTAGTCACTGCAATGTACATATATTTACAGGCGGATGCTGAGCAAACGGTTGCCGTTTGTAGAAGAAGATTTCGTTGAAAGAAATGGCGATTTGATTCCAAAGAGTAATTCACGTCTGAAAAAAGAGCAGCATTATGAATTTCCAGAAAGTTATTTTGTTAGAGGATGAAAATTGGTATTTAGTTCTTTTAAATTGGCTACCCAAAACTTAAATATGCTATGTATAGCTTTTAGTAAATTATTTTTATAATAATCTGAAAACAGATTGAAACATAACGTACTATTAAGTAGAACCACATATATCATATTCCCTACTTGTATTTAATAATTTTTTAGTTTGAATATAATTTGAATTATGTTATTTTATTTTATTCGATTCCCAAACATGCGTTGCCTCATTACAAGGAAATTTACCAAAAAAAAATAATTAAACAGTAGCACTATAAATAGTATGCAAATACATATATATGGGCCCCTAACTGAGGGTTTAACAATTAATTGATTCTGATTTGGCTCTAATTACATCAAGTTCCTAATTTTATAATTAATAAAATTACCCCCTCTACAAGGTTAGGTCGCTACATCCAACATATAACTGCTACTTTGCTATTAATAAATATCTAAAGTTCTAATTATACATTTATTTGTACGACCTCTGTATGCTGCGAATTAACTGATGAGAATTTACCAACGTGATATTTCTACCTAATGGGACCTTGAATATTCCAAGATGGTCTCCTGGTGTCGACAGTATATAAACAGCAACGAATTTTACTTAAATTATTAATTTCCACGCAGTAAACGCTGTTGCTATGCAATAAAAATCTAATGTAAGTACATCGCCTCACGAAACAAAACACTTCTAGAGACGCCATCTCGGTGTACCTGCAGCCCCGCTGAAGGTTCCACGATGCTCTAGACAGGATGTCGCTGCCGGCCTGCTGCTAGCAAATCACCAAATCTGCAGTCGTTTGGACCTCAATATCGGCTGAATTTGGATAACCTTTTGGATAGCTTTTACTGAAAGTGGGCCCTTAATATAGGGCTACGCTGCACCACACGCCCTCTGCTCGATTATGCACTTGGACAGACACTTATAAAATTGGTTGGATCTCCGTAAACCACTTCAAAATACTCTGGTTTACACTTGACCAATTGATGTCTCGTATCTACCTGTTGCGAAAGCTCAATACAAAGGAAAACTTTCACAAATCACCCTGGGCACACTCACTCAATAAAAACACAACTTATTGGTAAACTTGGGTCTCTAATAACACATAAAATATCATTTATTGGGGAGCTTAGCAACTAACTCTCTTGAAGGAGCTGTCCCAATTTTCTTGTTTACAGTTTCCTTTTAGTTGCATGAAATGCCAAGCCTACTCTAATTTTATTTTGTTTTTACACAAAAGTAATGCTATTTTAAAAACATCATACTATCAATTATTTACAAGGCTTACTCTTTATAACAAATCTGAAATTTTAAATTATTATCTTTACTGGACATTGTTAAAATAAATATCTGTTTTTGTTGGTTATGTTATAAATTACTAATAATTATTATCCTATACCATAAAATCGGTGGTCTCTTTGTTTTTATGTATCTTTGTTCGCTATCTCCTCTCTTCCGAAGATACTGAACCGATTAAATTGTATGGTAGCTTAAAATTTTTGCTAAATTTTTAGACTTAGATCGTAGGCCGGTTTTTATTTTAAAAAAAGTACGAAAAAGAAAGTTTTAATTAAATCGTGTAATTAGCGAAGTGATTCACTATATACCATTATAGCAGCGCCTTATTCAATGAAGCATCGTGGATCAGTGGCAGAATGCTCGCCTGCCACGCGGGAGGCCCGGGTTCGATTCTCGGCTGCTGCATCGTTTTTTTTTTAATTTTGTATTCATGAATCTCTCTTAAATTAGCGAACCGAAGCGTAGCTCAGGTGATTCACTAGTTTTACATATAAGGCTACTATAATGTGTTCATAGTAATATAAATATATAAATCTCTAATGTGAGAAATTATATGCCTGAGAAGGCATCCACGCAGATTAATATCTATATATTTCAAGAACAACTTACTACATTAAAATGTTGGTTTAATAATTTTCAAAAGTTGTAAAGATCCATAGCGAAATCCAATTCGGTAACAGACATAACTTTGTTGGTAAGCTGTAAAAATACTATTAGAGGCGAATTACACTTAAACGGTTGTGAAAGTACAGCAAAAATTTCTGTCAGTCGTAAGGGTCTTGTAGGGATTTTAAAATTTAGCAAAGCAAGAAGTTTAAAATCATAAATCATGTTGTTTAATAATTTATAACCCAACATTAAAACACTAAATTTCAAATGTTCTACTGAGCTCTATCGTTCTGGTATTCAAGTAATTTGGACGCGACTTGTATTTTTTGCAATATAAATACCTTAAAAATCTATTTTGTACCTTTTCTATCTGTAGTTTATGATGAAGAGTTCGAGGATACCAGACAATAGATGCGTACTCGAGTTTTTCCCATACAAAAGTATTGTATAAAATTTGTATTAATTTTATTTGTTTAATTTTTTTCGTTTGCTAATAATAAAACCCAAGCTGAACGATGCCTTGCCACAAACCCGTTCAACATGAGAATCAAATCTTAACTTGGAATCATATTCAATTCCTAAATCTTTAACAATTTAGATTTTTGTCAAATTGAGGCTGTTCATTTGACAATTAAATGGTATTTTCTTCTGTTTAGTTGTTATGACCATTTTATGATATTTGGATGTATTAAAATGTAATTTATTAATTGAACTCCACTCGTAGATACGATTTATATCTGCATGCAAACCACAACAATCATTAATAGTTTCTATTTTTTTATATAACTTTATATCATCTGCGAATAATAGGCACTTTGAATTCCGTATACAATCTGGCAAATCAGATTTGAGCCTTGTGGAACTCCTGAGTTTGCTTTAAATTTTCCAGATGCATTTTCATCATGTTTTACAACAAAGTGCCTATTTTGCAGGTATGCTGTAAGTAGATAGCTTTAACGTATTTGATATACAATTTCTGAAATAAGGTGTTGTGATCGACTCGATCAAAGGCTCTTGCAAAGTCAGTACCTATATATTACATGTGTTTGTGATTTATTTTCTAGATTAGTCTTAACGTCTTGAACAAAATTTGTTAAATTTGTACTAACGCATTTTTTTAACGAAACCATGTTGCCTATCGTTAATATAGGGGTTTATACAGTCTGTTCTACAAAAAAGGCCCCGCCTTCTAGCTACTTTATTATTTATTTTAGACCCAATAAACCTGATCAAATCAAATGGCACATAAAAGCCTACATTTTAACACTATCAAAAATTTGTTATCTTCAATTGTTTCAGAGTGGTGACGTCACATGCATTTTTTTTAAATAACACTGTATATATTTTTTTACATTTTCTGGTAGAGGTTTTTTTTCTATTTTCAACAATATAAATATTTTATGACCTTACATAAGAAAATTTTCGAGAAAATTAAAAAACTTTTTATCGGTGGGAGGCCACGATACAAAACTATAAACAAAAGTGTAACTCAGAAAAACAAAACAATATTTATTTACAAAAGGAAACACAAAACACTAACCATTTATAGCAAATGTTCGATATGTAAACCATTATTGACAATACAAATTTTTACATCGTCTATTAACACTTCTTGCGGCGTTTATAAGCATATCTTGAGGAATGCTTTGGCAAGCATTTCTAATCCTTACTCTGAGATCATCAATATTTTCTGTTGGTGTAATGAAAACAAGGTCCTTAAGGTGTCCCCACAAAAAGAAATCAAGAGGAGTTAAGTCTGGGAACCTAGCTGGCCACTGAATTGGTCCATTTGTGCCAATCCAATTCTATCCAAAATTTTCGTTTAGGAAATTAGTGTTTATAAAAGAATTATGGACAGACGCACCATCTTGTTGAAAAATTACGTTATTAAATTCTGCAAGAGGCAATTGTTCCAAATATTCCTGTAATTGGTTTCGTAGAAACTGGTTGTATCTAACTGAATTTAGAGTTCCGTCAATAAAGTAAGGTCCTAACAACCTTCCGTTTAAAATCCCACACCATACATTAACGCTAAATCTTCTTTGATAGCGATTTTCTCTAATATTTCTGGGATTTTCTGTACTCCAATAATAGTGATGATTTCTATTAAATAAGCCGTTATTGGAAAATGTGCATTTGTCAGACCATAATATTTTTCTGTAAAAATTAGGATCTTCTTGCTGTCTGTTTACAAAGTAATTACAAAATTCAATTCGACGTGGAGGGTCATTTGCTTCTAAATTATGCACTAAATGTACCTTATATGGTTTAAAATCATGTTTTTTTTTAATGTGATTTACTGTACTACATGACACCTGAAGATTATGTGCAATTTCTCGTGTTGAAGTATTTGCATCTTGCTTTACACTTAACAAGATATCCAACTCCAAATTTTCATCTCGTACTTGGCGGTCTCTCTTTATTTTCTTTAGGGAACCCGTATTCTCCTTAACGTTTCTTCTAATTTACTAAATTTTCGCCGGGAAGGAGCCTGTCTATCGGGATACCGTGTTTGATAAATACGTAAAGCTTCCGCACTATTTTTCCTGCATTCAAATAATACTTGCAACATGTTAACCATTTCATTGTTAGTAAACCTGGCTATATTTTGATTTGAATATCTTTATATACCTATATAATTCTTCTGTACGTGTGTATGTGACTGAACTCCTCCTAAACGGCTGGACCGATTTTGATGACATTTTTTGTGTGTGTTTGAGTGTGTCCCTGGATGGTTTAGATTCACAATTGGATCCGGTAGGTGGCGCTGCAGTCGGGTTCTAGAAATTTTTTTAAATTTTTTTTGACAAATTTCTCTTTTTAAATTTTTTAAAGATTTCTCGCATATCATAACATATAACCCCAAAATTTCACCCCCCACCGCCCTCAATATTTTTTAAAATGAAAAAAAATCGAAAATTAGAAAATCGAAAAAACCTTTGCTGAACCTGCTAATAGCAGGCAAACCAACGTTCGGACAGGACAACGTCTGTCGGGTCCCCCAAAATTTCACCCCCCCTCTCCCCCCCACCAATATTTTGATATAGTAGGGTCTATTAGAGATGACGTAAGGCCCAGGTGATTGAGGTCCACAATACACCTGCATATCTTTATATATATAATTCTTCTGTACGTGTGTATGTCACTGAACTCCTCCTAAACGGCTGGACCGATTTTGATGAAATTTTTTGTGTGTGTTTGAGTGGGTCCCTGGATGGTTTAGATTCACAATTGGATCCGGTAGGTGGCGCTGCAATCGGGTTCTAGGAACTTTTTAAATTTTTTTTTGACAAATTTCTATTTTTAAATTTTTTAAAGATTTCTCGCATATCATAACGTATAACCCCAAAATTTCACCCCCACCGCCCCCAATATTTTTTAAAATGAAAAAAAATCGAAAATTAGAAAATCGAAAAAACCTTTGCTGAACCTGCTAATAGCAGGCAAACCAACGTTCGGACAGGACAATGTCTGTCGGGTCCCCCAAAATTTCACACCCCCCCCCTCCCCCCACCAATATTTTGATATAGTAGGGTCTATTAGAGATGACGTAAGGCCCAGGTGGTTGAGCTCCGCAATACACCTGCATATTATACGTATAAAACGTTTGTGAGTCACATATCTTTATATGTCGAGAGATCCAAAAAAAAAACTGTTCCTCAGCGATCTGTGGAAATTCAACGTATGAATAATATGTTGGTGACACTGTACGTCAATGTCAAATTCGAGGTTAGCAGGTTAGGATTTGGGTCATTTTGTGTCAAAACTGACGGAAACCCTAACCCAATCGATATGGGTGTCGTTATTGAGGTTTTTTGGGACGTCGATTGCGAAAATGGCATTTACTCCAAGACGATGGACATGACATAAAATTAAAACTATAGTGGTGAAACGGGGTTTCAGAGACAAATTATTTTTGGGCAGAACAACGTTTGCCGGGCCAGCTAGTTAAAGCACAAGAGTATAATACAAGAAAACACTTTAGATTATTCTGAAATCTGACAGTTAAAGCGTTTGTCTACTATTTGTTTTGTTTTTCTGAGTTACGCTTTTGTTTATAGTTCTGTATCATGGCCTCCCACTGTGAAAAAGTTTTTGTAATTTTTCACGAAAATTTTCCTATACAAGTGCATGAAATATTCATATTGTTGAAAAGAGAACAAAAACCTCTACCAGAAAATGTAAAAAAATATATACAGTGTCATTTAAAACAATTGCATGTGACGTCACCACTCTGAAACAATTGAAGATAAACATTTTTTGATTGTGTTAAAATGTAAGTTTTTATGTGTCATTTTATTTGATATATGGTTTATTGGGTCTAAAATAAATAATAAAGTTGCTAGAAGGCGGGCCTTTTTTGTAGAACAGACTGTATGATTTCAAATTTTATCATACACAAGCAAACTGCGCGCTACGCGCTGCGAGTCTTGAATCAACGCGCACGTGAAATAGGATACGCGAAAGGTCAAGCTCCGACCGAGCGCTAAGATAAGAAAAACGAAACCTAAACAAATATAAACATCTGTGAAGCCGGAACGTGAGATTTTATTTTGTGCCACAGACACACATTAAGGAAAATTATATTATAGATGATTTGTTCGAATACTTCAGCGATAGCAGCTAACGTGCTATGGGTCTATAGTTTTCCACACTTTATCTATCACCATATTTGAAAATAGGTATTACTAAGACAGGTTTACAACGTTCAGGAAATAAACCGGTTGCAAACACAAGTTAAAAATATAAATGCAGAGGTTCTTTAAGCCAGTCTACATAAGCCTTTATAGCATACGGTGGGATTTTGTCTATTCTAGCTGATTTATTTGGCTTGGTTTTTAAATGGCTCGTTCGTAATCAAGCTGTGACCGTTTTAATATTTAATAAGTCATTTGTCTAGACCACATCATCAAATTGAACGGTATATGCCGCGAGGAATTCCTTATACACAGATTGAAAGAAAATAGCAAAATTATTAGCAATTCTATTCGTTCCTATTTCATGACCATTCATTTTCATTACAACATGTGAATCTACCGTCGTTTTTTCATTTATGTAAGGCCAAAATTCATTAGGATCATGGTATAAGGACTGTTCAATATTATTTATGTAGGTAGTTAGTGTGTGCATCTCTTATAAGTTTTTTTAATTTTTTCCTTATTTCTGAAAATCGATTTTAGGGATCAGTAGAAAAGTGCCTTACTTTTTTTAAGCAGTTTCTAATTTTGTTAGTAAACCAAACGGAAAAATGGGGTGAATTGTATTTAACTGTAGGTACAGCAATGTCCATTCTAGAAGAGAAGATATTGTAAACTTCTTGCAATGCAGTATTTACATTATTTTGAGATAATGCAGATGTCCAATCAGCTGCGCGAACAAGTTCAGTGAATAGTTCGAAATTACCGCGTTTAAAGTTATAATGAATAAAATTAGTATTGTTATGCTTAGTTTTGATTTAGTTTTTTAAATTTATACTGAGTGACAAAGCTGGGTGATGTGCATCTTCAGGTGATATTGAGGAAATCACATTTGGTCACTTTAACGAGGGGTACTGTTACGGATCATAGTTGCCAGAGACATATTGTGTAGGCAACGATCCTAAAACAAATTTATAAACAGTTCCACAAAGCAACCACTTGCTTTGTGAACAGTTCATTATATTGATTCATAAAGCAAACACGCGTTTTATTTCAATCAGTATATATGAGCATATTTATGTAAGATATAACGCCCCAAAGGCTCTATTCTTACAAATGGTGACCCCGATTTTAAACAACCATCTGAATAACTCCCCTCGTTTTGGATCCAACACAAGCCGCAAGCAGCAGCTGACCTAAAGCGACACATGCAGCAGCCGACCTGAATTGTCACAAGCAGCCCCAGACGCATCCTACTTGAAGACACCTCAAAGAAACAGCAACCAGCTATACCTGGTCTACCTTTGCCCCCTTCCTTGAGGATATCCTGGAACATGCGACTGACCTGTCACTGTCATACAAAAGCTAAGTTCTCTGTCAGTTATATGTATGCGCGTGTGTTGAACGTTGGTGGCTGCGTCCGTGGTGTAGCTTGGGGTTGTCAGAGACATATTGTGTAGGCAACGATCCTAAAACAAAGTTTATTGAGTTCATTATATTGGTTCATAAAGCAAACACGCGTTTTATTTCAACAAGTATATACGAACATATTTATGTAAGATATAACGCCCCAAAGGCTCTATTCTTACATTCTTCTATTTGGCGAAGAAGGCGGACGGTAGCTACAGAGTGTGCGGTGATTATCGACCTTTAAACAGCGTCACAATCCCCGAAATGTTCCCTATACCATTTATCCAAGATTTTACCTACAGAATTCATGGTTCAACGATCTTTTCAAAACTAGACTTAAAAAAAGCGTACTTTCAGATACCAATTGCTCCTGAGGATACAGATAAAACAGCCATAATAATAACACCGTTGGGTAGCTATAAATACCTACGAATGAACTTTGGATTACGGAACGCTCAGAGTAGCTGGTCGGCTCTCATGTCGGAAGTTTTTGAAGGGATGAGTTTTTTTTTTGTTATTTAGACGACATCCTAGTTTTTAGCGCTAACAGATCAGAACATATTCAACATATCAACAAAGTATTCGCAAAATTAGTAAACTATGGTTTGTTACTTAACATAAATAAATGTGTTTTTGGTGCCCCTAACTTAAATTTCTTGGGATACACTGTGTGTAAAGAGGGAATCAAACCTCAGGAGTCAAAGGTGGATGCAATCAATTCATTTCCGCCCCCGACTACTCAACGTCAACTCCGGAATTTCATAGGAATGATCACTTATTACCATAAATTCATTCCCAATTGCTCAAGTCTAATCGCACCGTTAATTTCACTAGTGATCGCTGGGAAAGCAACCAATAAACCGGTTCATTTAAACACTTCTCAGTTATAAACGTTTAACTCAATCAAGTTAGCTCTGGCAAAAGCCACTTTATTAGTTCATCCTATACCAAACGCTGAAATCAGTTTATGGACTGATTCATCTTCCAATGCTATCGCAGGTGTTTTGCAACAATGGCAGGATAAGGTGTGGAAACCACTCGCTTTTTGCTCGCGAAAATTAACCTCCGCAGAACAAAAATATAGCGTATTCTCACGAGAACTGTTAGCTATATATTTCGCAGTTAAAAAATTTCGATATTATACTGATGGTACACAATATATTATCTTTACTGATCACAAACCTCTCACTTTCGCAATTACTAAATCAACAGGTGACCACTCACCTCGAGAATTAAGAATGTTACAATACATTTCCCAATTCTGTTCAAACATACAACACGTCAACGGTACAGATAACGTACCAGCAGACGCTCTAACCAGGGTTTCTTTCGTTGGTCTACAAAATAGGATCGATTTCGATGATTTAGCAACAGCTCAACAAGACTATCCTGATTTAGAAGCCTTATTGTCAAACCCAAATGTATCTTTTGCCAAAACAAATTCATTAAAAGGAACTCCTATTTGGGTTGAAACTTCTACGGGCACACAAAGACCGTTCGTTCCACGATCTTTCCGCCGTCAAATACTCGACTCAATCCACTCGTTATCACATCCCGGAGTTCGCGCATCTAGGAAATTAATAACTAAACGTTATATCTGGCCATCCATGCACAAGGATGTGAAAACGTGGGTGGATACATGTCCTTCCTGTCAAGCAGTTAAAGTAACCAAAACTTCAAAACCTCCACTCTATCCATTTGGTGAACCGGATTTCCGCTTCCAACACGTACACATCGATTTAATTCACCTTCCCCAATCGCAACAATACAAATACATTTTAACTATGATTGACCGTTTTACTCGCTGGCCTGAAGCGATTCCGTTAAAATACGCAACTGCGGATGAAATTATTTTAGCAATAACACAAGAATGGATTGCCCGTTTTGGCATACCAAAATTTCTAACTAATGATAATGCTCCCGTTTTCCTTTCGAAATCATGGTTATTTTTCATGTCCGTTTTAGGAATTAGAAACATCCGTTCAAGCACATACCATCCAATCAGCCAGGGAATCGTTGAACAATTCAATCGTACCTTAAAAAATGCAATCACCGCAACAGGCATTAATTCCTGGCCAGACAACATTCCGTGGATTTTACTTTCTTTACGCCCCAGCATCAAAGAAAACCTGCAATAATCTCCAGCAGAAATGTTATACGGTACAATTCTTCGATTACCAAATGATTTCTTCGATGAGAATCACTTCACTCCACCACCAGATACAATAATGTCATCATTCGTAATCAATCTAAAAAAATCAATTGGAAAGCATAAATATTTCTTCACAAAAAACTACCCCACTACCAGTACTCACGTTAATAAAGATCTGGAAACATGCACACACGTGTATCTCAGAAACAGCACGCATACTAGGGGCATCAAACCCAATTATCTAGGCCTTTTCAAAATTGCACACCGTTCTGAAAAATATATGTCGCTGGAAGGTATCAGCGGAACAGTCAGCTATGACAGACTAAAACCTGCCTACTTTCTAGATTAACATATGCTTGCATGCTTTCATATATTTTATTTTTGTTTTATTTTATTTTTATTGTTACGTTAATATTATTTTTATACACGCTTCCTTTTTTTTTCATTTCTTCCAGCTTACATCTGCGAAGTAGATGGAGTCCGACTCCCAACAAAATATCTCCAGGGACGTGTGTAGTGTGTGTTATTATTTATTGTTATGAGTTATTGTTATTAGTTTTTAAGGATTGTTGAAAAGATCCAGGAGGTTTTGTAGCTAAATATAATCCTGTTACTCTCATACGGGGTTATCTTAGTTTTCCTACCTGGCCTCCCTCCCTCTTCTTTTGGAGGGGGAGTAATGTTACGGATCATAGTTGCCAGAGACATATTGTGTAGGCAACGATCCTAAAACAAATTTATAAACAGTTCATTATATTGGTTCATAAAGCAAACACGCGTTTTATTTCAATCAGTATATATGAGCATATTTATGCAAGATATAACGCCCCAAAGGCTCTATTTTTACAGTACATTGTATATATTAGTCAAGAATTGATCTAACGTTTTATTATTATGATACTTTATACCATTGCATAATTCGAGGGAAGATGCATTCCTCCCTTCGACAAATTACACTGGTCTGCATGAAAATCGGCCCTGTCACCATTCCTGCTGATTCTTATGTAAAATGACCTCCTGAATCCGAATATGACCCCCGTTTTCCCCCATCACCCGCCGTTTCGAGGGAAGCCCTCCCACCTATTTCTATCACTTTTCGATAGTTTGGAGAGATGAAAAGGATTATTTTAGCCTTTACATTTCTTCTGAGAGGCTAGAGAGGTGAAAAGTTCTAAAACATAAACATTTGTAACAAGAAGGTATATTTGGGGGGGGGGGGGAGATTTCCCCCTTAAATTGCATAAAAATCATTAAAAGTGATCGATTTTTCCGGTTTTTTCGCAATTTTTTCACTTATTTTCTACATATTCCAGCTTTCAGTCCCCCTCATCCTCCTACAAACACCCCCAAATAATAAAAATATATAGCAATAATAATCAAAATATATAGCAACAGTTCGGAAGATTCACTGTACCACGCTGCCGCTCTCAATACCTCGCGCACGCGCAGGTTTTCACATATAATCTCATAAGAGCATTAATTCTTTCGGAAAATGTTTTGAGTGCGTTCCAACAACGTCGTATTAATTTGCCCGAGCGGGACGGGAGGGAAAATTAGGACGCTGTTGGACTGCACGAAAAATAATTTTCGGATATGAATTAATGCTCGAATGGAGATTCGGTAAGAAAATCGTAACGACACAAACCCTAAAAAGAAGTATGTCTACCTACAAAAAATTACCATGAAATTTTATTGTTGTCTTGGTTACGGTTCGTGAACTAATTTTTCTTTTTTTTTTTTTTTTTGGTGAGGCACTAACACCCCATGAAGGAGCTTGGCCTGCAAGGCGGAAGGTTAGAGCTTCCGTATCCTCGCTCTCACTAATTTTTCTATTGGTCATTAATGAGTGTCGTACGATTTTCAGAGGAATTTTTCTCAGTACATCTCTAGCGATCGTAGAGTCAACTTAGCCCAGTCAACGAAGACCCGTTTTTAGCGTTTGAAAAAAATAAATCGGAAAGTTTTAAAATTTGGTGAGGATGTTTATTTGGGCGTACTACTGAATATATAAAAAGTTCCGAAAAATTCAAGGTGAGCCGGCGCCGCCATCTTGGAAAGAAGGTACAGTTTTATAGTTTTTTGCAAATATTCTGTGAAATATCAACTTTATCACAAAAACTGAGGTTACAAAAATGACAGAGCATTAAATATCCCACAAAAACGCATAACACATTTTTTTTTGTCAGTGAAATAGTTTCCTCGAAAATGGCCAGCGAAGGTTGCGTGGATCGATAAATCGCTCTAAACGCGGACAGACTACGTAAATTATGTTCAAAATCACCACGGTCAAAACTGCATAATGGTCTTCGATTCCGGTCTGTGGCGAGATTTCACCGCGAGCGGACGTGCTGCCGAGAGCTCCGTCGAAGTACCTAAGTCCAGTGCGAGTGTGCGTTAAATGAGGTTAGCCCCGTCACGGAGGTCCAAGTCCTATCGTGAGAGCTTCTTGTTCAGTGGGGCCCCCGGGAGCTTCGAAGGACCGCGCCTATCGCCCCCTTGTGAAGCGGTCGCTGGACTTGGAGAAAATGTTCGATCCCTCGCGAGTGATTTGATTTTATTCCGCGGAATTTAGTGTTTTCCCTCGCGAGCTGCGAACATGGTCGCAACTGGTGTGTGAGAGGGCCGGGGACACACATCCGTGCGCGACACCCCGAAATAATCCGCGAGCACCGCGAAATTCGCGATATTCGCGGAGTTTACCAGATTCAGATATCAGGAGCATAGGAGGTAGCAGGAGTAAGACGCATGAATGGATTAACAAAGTGCCCTTGCCCCTCCCTACTAACGGACTTTTGGGATATTCCGCAAGTCTCCGATCATTATTAAGGGGTAACTGCAAACAGTTTTATATCGCTTGAGGTGGCCTGAGTCAGGTAAGTCGGGGACTGCGGTTCACGTCTACAAGGGAGTTTAAGGTAGGATAAGATAGTGTAAGTAGCTTTCGTAAGTAATTTCAGTTAAAATAGCATAGGGCGACTAGAGTAAGGCAACGGCGCAAGCCGGCGGCAACAAGGTCATCATGACCGGCCGAAAATCAATAATGGGTGAACCCAGTGCAAGTAGCGAACCGATAGAGCAGGCAATTATGACAGCGGCAAAAAGTAATGACACGTCAGTAGAGGCACTGCTGAGTAAATTCTGCAAGGACAAGACCGAGATAATAACCCTCGTATCGCAGCTGAAGGACACAGTCTCCAGGAAGACGGAGCTAGTCAAACATCTAGAAGGGTTGACAGCAACCTTTTTAAAGCTGGCACTGCTGACAGGCAAGAGAGAGGTGGAGACTAAACTGACGGAGACAATCTCCAGCCTAGAAGACACAATCAAAGAAGCCCCATCATATGCGCAAACAGCTCGACAACCTAAGGCGGAGAGACCGCAAAGGGTAGAAATACCCTCAGGCAAGAGCGTGGCACCGACCAAAAAGGTGGTTATTAAGATCACCCCTATTGATGATGCGATCGCACAGACGTGCGAGCAGACACGGGACATCCTAATCAAGCAGGCCAAGCCCCAAGATCTCGGCTGTAGGCCTGACAGAATATTAAAAAGCGGCAAGAACAGCATTAGGATAGAGGCAAGGGAGATGGATTCAGAGAAACTAAACTCAGAGGCATTGAGGAAAATAGGACTAATGGCAGAAGTACAGGGACAATTAAAGCCGCGCATGGCAATTTACGGGGTGCCAAGCGATGTTGGAGAAGCAGAACTCAACGAGGCACTCAAGAGCGCACTCCCGGAAGAACAGAAAGAGGGCATCCGTGCCAAATATAAGTTTGGGCCCAGAGAGAAGCACTTTGTGCACTGGGTGGTAGAGATTACGCCAGCGGTCAGGCAAATCATGTTAGCCAGAGAGCGAGTATATATAGGATGGTCATCGTGCGTAATAAAAGACCACGTAAGGGTTCTGAAGTGTTTCAAGTGCCTGAAGTTTGGGCATATGCACAAGGATTGCAGGGGAGTAGACACATGCGCCAAGTGCGCGGGGCCTCACGAGACGAGAAAGTGTGAATCGAATGTCTTAAGATGCGTAAACTGCATACACGCAGGAATCAGAGAGTCTGGTCACGACGCCAGATCAGACAAGTGTCCAACGCACCTACGGAGGACTAGGGAGCAAATATCGAACACGAATTATGGTTTATAAACCATACATAAAAATAGCGCAGGCAAATCTGGGTAACGGCAGAACCTCGACATCGGAAATTCGACCACTCGCTGAGGAAAACGCGGTATCAATCCTGTGCCTGCAGGAACCGTATTCGGTAAATAAAGATAATAGCTACAGAATACCGGGAATTAACCAGTGCAGAACAATTCATACCAACAAAGTTAGGCCCTTAGCCTCAATTGTGGTACTGGACAAAGAACTCGAGGTGCTAGCGCTGAACAACTTCACGACAAGATGGATTGCAGCGTGCGAAATCAGATACCACTCGAAACAGTACATAGTGGTAAGCGTGTACTTCACTTGGGACGGGAACATACATCAAGACCTCAGGAACCTCCAAGAAATAATAGACACATACAGAAACGTCCCCATACTAATAATGGGTGATGCCAACAGTAAATCGAAGTCATGGCAGTCCAAACGAACAGACCAAAGGGGCGAAGCCTTGGAGAACTGGATCACAAGAAACAACTTGTACATTCTAAATAAGGCAAACGAGCCATACACCTTCTCCACCGCCAACGGAGAAGAGAACATCGACGTAACCGTCGCAAGTGGAGGTATTATGACAGACACTGCATACTGGAAAGTGCTACCAGGGAAGATCCAAAGTGATCACAGATACATCGAGCTAAAAATCACCCTGAGACCGGAAAACATCAAGCCCGAGACGAAGTATAACATTCGGAATGTAGACGCGGAAGCACTTAAAAGATACGTACCCAAGATAAGAGAAAAGTTAGAGCTGAAACAAATAAACAACACAGAGCAAATAGACGAATATGTAGAAACCCTCACAAAGGAGATATTAATAATTACCGGCAAGTCATGCAAGACATCCAAAGTAACGAATAGGGAAACCCCATGGTGGTCAGCGCGCCTGCAAACCCTCAAAACAGGTGTCAAAACACGCAGAAAGACATATCAAACGCGAAGGCGAAGGAACGAGCCCGCAGAGGAAGCCCACGAAGCCTACCTGCAGGCTCTTGCCGAGTACAAGCGAGAGATTGAGAAGGCAAAGATCAACACGTGGAAAACGTTTGTAGAGGAAGACCTACAAAAGAACCCATGGGGCACCATCTATAGATTAGCGGCAAATAAAATAAAACTAATGACAACGACATCCAGCGTACTAAAATCAGACGGATCGACCACCGAGGTCATGCAAGACACTCTTGAAGAGATAGTAAACAAGCTTATGCCGGACGATGATCCAGACAGCGACACGCCGGCACACAGAGAAACGAGAGCGAGAGCGCAAAATTGCCTAGGAGACGATCAGCAAGAATGCGAAATCTCCGAAGAAGATCTCGACGAGGCGATAACGCGCATCACGCCTTACAAAGCGCCAGGTGCGGACCAAGTTCACGGCAAAATCTTGGGAATGTGCTACCCCGAGATTAAGAACGAACTACTGAGACTGTTCAGGGCCTGTCTAGAGCAAGGATACTTCCCTAACAGGTGGAAAACGGGTAGCCTCATTACGATTAGGAAATCACCAGACAAGGATCCCAAAGACCCCAAATCGCTAAGACCTATCACGCTACTTAGCGAACTAGGGAAAGCCCTAGAGAGAATAGTCATTCGGAAAATCCTCGAAGCGCGCCCAGAAAGGGAATTCTTTAACAGCAGGCAATACGGCTTCAGACCGGGGAAGTCAACCATCGATGCCATAACAGCGCTAACCGAACACATAAAAGCGGCCGAAAAACACAGTATGGTGATTTACGCGGACATTTCAGGGGCATTCGACAACTTATGGTGGCCAAGTCTAATCTTGGAATTAGAGGGGAAACAGACCCCAGCCGCGATTATGAAAATGTTAAAAAGCTACTTAAGAGACAGGAAGGTAAGGTACACGGCAACATACTCGGAAACTGCCAAAGACATCACTAAGGGTTGCCCGCAGGGATCTGTGTTAGGACCATTCCTATGGAACGTCGTAATGGACTCCCTGCTAAGAGAACAGTGGCCTGAAAATACGACAGCGATAGCATACGCGGACGACGTGGCTATCTCGATACATGCGACTACAAGGACCGAACTAGAGGACAAGGCGAGGCAATGCTTAAACATCCTTTCCGAGTGGGCAGCAAGCAACAAGCTAGGTATATCAAGAGAAAAGACCAAGTACGTGATATACTCTTCCAAACCCATGAATAGAAACCCTGTCGTACGTCTGGGCAACCATCCCATACGCAGAGAAAGACATATGAAATATCTAGGGATATATATGGACGAGAAACTCAACTTCAAAGAACATATAGAATACGCAAACAGCAAAGCAAGAAACATCTTCCACACCCTGAGGAGATTCACTTACAGAAACTGGGGGAGGATTGACCGGCTGCAAAACTCCCTCAGAACGATATACGAACGCGCAATCATTCCCATTATCACCTACGGGATCGAGATATGGGGACACAGAGTGGCAATATTGAGCAATAAAAGAATATTCAGGTCCACCCAAGCAGTATGCCTAAGAGCGATATTGGGCGCATACGTCACCACGCCCAACGAAAGTCTCTGTGTGTTAGCGAAGATTCCTCCGTTACACCTGACAATAGAACATCTAAAAGCCATGAAAGAACTCAAAAGAACTGGCGAAGCAAACTTACTGGGGCAACAGATAGTAGCAAGAGACTACAGATACTGGACGGCCTTAAGATCAGAAGTGGAGGCGAGAATAAGAAGAAAGTGGCAACTAGAATGGGACCAAGCCGAAAAGGGGAGGTACCAATACGAGCTAATACCTGACATCACGAGATGGACAGAGGAGTGTCAAATAGGCCTTGAGACGAAAACCACCCGATTACTGAGCGGACACGGGGAGCTAGGCGTACACCTCTACCGGATCGGAAAAAGCGAAGATGCGCAATGCGACATATGCGACGAGATAGACTCCCCAAAACACAGGGTGATGGAATGCGCTATATACGACGAAGAAAGATTAGAACTGGAGGACAAAATAAACCAATGGCCTAACACAGCTGCGGAGGTAGTGTTAATGCTAGGGAATGACGTCAACTTACTGGCTAAGTTAATCGAGAAATAGACTCCTAATAGTGCTAGTTTAAGCAGTGAGCCAGGCGTACTTTATGGACCAAAGGCAAGTAAAATTAAGCTAGAATAAGCTAGTCTAAGATAGGCAATAGCTAGAATAGGTTTGTAATGAGGCTTGGGACCCTGAGGTGTTGGAGGCTGGAGTTCGTCGACCGACGCCCTATCGGTTCGTTGGACGAGCCGTGCGCCGCCCAGTGGCTCGCGACTACCGCGGAAACGCTGGCTCTGGAGGGCCACAGGAGAGACGCACGGCACGGCCAATCCCACAAGAGTAGCGAAAGCTGCGGAACCGACGGTTTCCTTGGCGGCCAAGTTTCGGCCCTCAGGAAAACAATAACCTCAATAGTAATAAGCACGAACTTGGGTGGGCCGGTAAAGGGTGGTGGGCACAGAAGCCCTAGAAGTGAGGAAGACGACGTTCCTCTCTAAACCAGGAAGCATCTATGCGGGATCGTGCGACGATAGGCCGGCCGGTCGGCACCCTGCTATGCCGAACGGGGCCGAGAAGGAAACGCACGAGGTGGCGTTAAAAATTACAAAACTGCCCTAACGCACGACAGCGAGAAGCAGTTCTGTAAAAAGCGAGTATATCCCAAGCAGAGGGAACAGTATGCCATTGCACCCCGGTATACGCTTTTCAGGTTTTTCAAGGTTTCAGGTTCCTCAGATTGTAGCATAGGAATTACTTAGGTTAGGTTAAGTTACTTATAGAATAGGTAGGCTCTTAGGTTAAGATAGGTTAAGTTCATCACAGGCAGGAGCAGACTAGAGGCAATTCAATTTTCAGTTAGGAACTCTCCCATATTGGAATTCAGGGGTAAGTCAAAGGTACCCTGACATCGAGCTTTCACTAGCTACGCTAGGAATCGATTTTGGATTGATCTCCACATACTAACCTTAAGCATAGAGGCATTGTAAATTAGAATAATAAAGATTCGATAGGGTTAACAAGGTTCCCTCAAGTCTTCAAGTCACTATTCTCTGGTAATGGATGGCTGTCCGTGTCAGGGCAGGGGTATGTGGTGGGACCATCCCCCCCTTTAAAAAAAAAAAAAAAAAAAAATGGTCTTCGATAGTTACTCCAATGCCCAGAATAGTACCAAAAAATCGGAGCAAATTCGTCGATCCTTGGTTAAAAAATTGGTAGACAGTAACTTTGAAGAACACATGAATGTTACTGTTCGAGAGGAACCATTTTTATCAAATGAAAATAACAAAAGCAAATTAATTGACATGCTGATAAAGAAACTGAATGACCATGGGATTGCATGTCGACAAAGCACTGATGACGCAGATTGTCTTATCGTTAATACTGCTACTCGTATGGAAGCATCTTTTTCACATGAAAATATAGTTATTATTGGTGAAGATATTAACCTACTCGTATTATTGACTGCACTAGTTCCACCACAAAATACAATTTTGTTGGTCAAACCAGGAAAAGGCACAACTGAAACAAAAGTATATTCGTCACAGGAATTGCAATCATCGGGACTTGGGAACAGCATTCTCTTCTTACATGCCTTTAGTGGCTGTGACACGACTTCAGCGATGTTCAACAACGGAAAAATCAAGTGTGTTAAACTATTTTAAAAATGTAAAGAGTTGCATGACATCGCAGACATTTTCAACAATTCTGACTCTTTGCCAGACGCAGTCGCTCGAGCTGGGGAACGTTTTTTCCTTGCCATCTATGGTGCTCGCCTTACAGATAATCCTTTAAACAAACACGGATTTTATTGTTTCATGAAAGCAGTTACAAAAATTAAACCAGATATTCCGCCACTACCACCAACAGAAGGAGCAGCCAAGCAATATTCTTTGCGGGTATACCAGCAAGTTCAAAAATGGCAAGGGAATGAATTATTTCCTGAGAATTGGGGTTGGAGACGTAAAGAAGGCTATCTTACTCCAATGTAAACAATGGTCCCAATTGCTTCAGAAAATTTGTTAGACATCGTATTCTGCAAATGTACAACTGGATGCGCAAATATGTGTAGAGGCAGAAAATCAGGAATTAATTGTATGACGGTTTGTCATAATTGCCATGGATGTTGTCTGAATTGTCCAATCACAGTCGACGATGACATTGAAAATGTCGATTAAAATGGAGATGATCAGAGGACATTAACGGACACGAGGCCAACTTCTCTTACAGAAAGTGTCGATCTTCAATTATTGATGGATCAGTTAGATTTTCCTGAGGTGGTGGATGAAGCCATAGCTGGACCCAGCCACATTGAAAAGAGAATGCGCCCATAATGGTACATAATAATCAAGTGAGTGTATAATATATAATATATGGATTTTAAACAACAACAATCTACAACTCCAAACTTGTTTCGTACGTTATGATTATTTATTGTTTTATTATTTATAACCGATATTTTCTATAATATCAGTGTCCTGAAGATAGTTTTAAATAAACCGAAACGTCGACAAAAACATTTTAATAATTATGATCCAAAGTCCCAACAACAATCGAACTTATTGAATTACAAAGAATCGAAAATAACCAATTTATTAGTATATAGGTAATATTTTAAAATAAATTTTTCAATAATCTTTTTTTCTTGCAGAACTATAAAAATTATTACCATCGAAAATATTAAACATTTTGGAGCAGAAATTTGGATAACGTTATCCTACTGCCCGAGTTTAGAGAGATTTATCGATCCACGCAACATTCGCTGGCCATTTTCGAGGAAACTATTCAAATGACAACAAAAATGTGTTATGTTTTTTCGTGGGAAATTTAATACTCTTTCATTTTTGTAAGGTCAGTTTTTGTGATAAAGTTGATATTTTGTAGGATATTTGCAAAAAACTAGAAAACTCTACCTTCTTTCCAAGATGGCGGCGCCGGCTCACCTTGAATTTTTCGGAACTTTTTATTTATTCAATAGTACGCCCAAATAAACATCCTCGCCAAATTTTAAAACTTTCCGATTTATTTTTTTTATATTTTCTTCTTTGACTGGGCTGACTTGTCAGTGTTCTAGGCGGGGATTCTGTGTTTACAAGTTGTGTAAAACGGTAGAAAAAAAAATTGAAACATGTAGAGCAGCAAACTGTTGGAGCCCAATCCTTGTCCTGATCGTCAATTTTGCAATAAAGGAAAAATTTATAAGCAGGTTTAAAAAGCGGAGAAAGGGGTTTTTGTTGCTCTTTTAATTTCAAAAAAGGCAGAAGCTATCGGGGTGATTTTTAAACCCGCGTGGCATAATTAAACAGTAAATGCTTAATATTCATCACAACTCACACTCACGTATTGTAATTCACGTGGAAAAAGCCAAAGTAAAAAAAATTCTATCGTTTTACACAATTTAAACAATTTGGAAACACAGAATCCCCGCCTAGAACACCGACAAGTTGACTTTACGATCGCTAGAGATGTAGTTATTTCTTAAAATCATTCACCGAAGAATTTACAAACTATGCGAGGAAAGAGACAAATACACAATTTGGATTTATGAAGGGTGTTGGCACAAGAGATGCTCTGTTTAGTCTGCAAGTTTTATTTCGAAGATGCCGAGACATGAATTGTGACGTTTTTGCATGCTTTGTTGACTATCAAAAAGCGTTTGATAGGATACAGCATGTAGTAGTAGTAGTAGTAGTTGTGGGGAGACCGAAGTCTAGCAAGTAGGCCACCATAGGCCCTTTTTGCCAACCCCATGCCATCCCCTCAACCGCCTTCATTATCATCCTCTTCGATGGGCTCTTCTCCCTGCTTAAACCTTCCTGATTTTCTAATGAAGATCAGAATTTCGGCCCAGGATAGGGAGTTCAACTCTTCCATTCGAAGCGTAGGTGCTCCAAAGGTTCTATACCTCAGTCGCTGGTACGCTTCGCATTCTCCCAAGTAGTGAAAGGACGTTTCCTCGTCCCTCCCACATCTTGGGCAGATGGGATCTTCCTCTACTCCTATCAGTGTTAGGTGTCTCTTTAGTTTACAGTGGCCTGTCAAGATCCCTATCAAAAGATTTGTCGTTCTTCGGCTCCTTCCCATTAGCCAGACCGATTTCTTTAAATCAAATCCCGCTATGTGGTACTTTGCCTGACGACAGCCCCTGCATCCTTTCCACTTTTCGTCGCTGGTCCTGTAGGCCCACC